>DWMO01000189.1:0-10874 GCA_018245175.1 Elbella theseus
TATTGGGTTAACGTTAATTCGTTTATAGTGAATCAACCGTTGATTTAACTAGTTCGTTGATTCAACGACCATCTCTACCAAGCACCACATCTGTGATGATCTGTGCTCTTTCGAGTTATACAGCTGGTCTTCTCCTAAATTTAAAACTTTCAAGATAAATTAAATAAAACGTGCAGGTGCATACTGTTTGTTAAAGTAATAAACATACATAGATTATTTAAATGTCGACATAAGGAAGTACAAAAGAAGTCTGATTTCTTTTATATTCAGTAGTGTACACTACATGTATTTTTGAAATTTATAGTTGATATGGATTCTTCATCTATTGTTAGTTTTAGTAACGATTCGACATATCAAACGACGATCAAAGGAGATTACAATAATGTAAGTGTTCATGAGTTAGCCTTACATGCTATGCGAGATCGATGTTTACTACTGCAACGAAGAATAAATGCACTAGAATCTGATAACATGCGTTTGAAACTTGACGCGACAAAAGCGGATAGTACAAATTATATGCCAATCCAAGAAGACGAAACATTTTTGTTGCATCAAAAAATTGCCGAACTCAATAAACAAAAGTCACAGTTAATGCATCATGTTTTCATGGTGTCCTGTGAAAATAAGAACTTGTGGACTAAAATCGCTACATTAAAAGGGCCTGACAAGGGTGGCAAAGAATCCAAGCAGCCATTGATGCGAACCAACACATACATACATAGCACACCTAAATCTAGTGTAAATTATCAAGAAAAGTATTCTGAATCAAGTTTGGAGGAAATTTCACTTAAACTTATAAATAGTTACATACAAGAAAAATCACAGTTAGTTGAGCAATATGAACAGATGTCTGAACTCCAGGATATGGATGATGATATTTTAAACATAGATTCAATTGGATTTGCTTACATGGAAGATCCTGCTACAGATTCTCTAAAAGAAATGCTTTGCCAAACTGAAAAGCTCCAGTGCTTAAAGAAAGAATTAGCTCAACAAGAAAAGGATTTGAAACTTGTCATTTCAAAAATAGAAACTATATTGAAAGGTTAGTTACAATTTACATATTATAAACTGGCTGATTATCTTTCCTATAAATTGGACTTTTATCTGGGTGAATAATTTTCTTAAAGGCATGGCAAAGAGGCATTCTACCCACCTGATGGTAATAATAGGTCACTGATGCCTATAGTTACTTGCTACATCATTTTGGTTACTAATGTGTTACTTGCTTTTAAGGAACTTTTTATTTTCAAATACAGTATTTGATGACCCTTATGCCATAGTGTGTCATAGACACTTGAGAAGGAAGTGTATTCCACAATTTACTTACATGAGTCAAGAAGCTACATTTGAAACATCCTATTGAGGACTGCCAGGAGTCTGGTTGGTATGAGTGGAATGTAGTCCGTTTGGTGTGTAGTGTGATGCAAGAAAGATAGAAATGGCATCATGTCAAAGAGCTTTATTCCTTATTTGTTCAGGTTTAAAAGATATGCTAAATTATATCCTAGTTTTACTAAAATGTAGTCAAAAACAGTTAAAACATATAATAAGGTTATTACTAATGATATGGATTACTAAAATCAAAGCTATGGAGTATTCAATGTAGAGGGTATTGTGTGTTATCAGAATCATAATAAAATATTACATATTGTTAGTACAATTTTTGTTCAAGTTAATTATCTTGCAATCCATTATATTTATATGAACATAAGACATGCATGTCATTTAATAAGAACATAAGTTAATTATGTAAAATTATGAATTAAACATAACATCATCCCTGAAGGGGTAGGCACCGGAGTGTAGTACACTCCCATGTTTCACCAATTAAGTTTATGTCCCATGAATAGGTGGTGAGCCTATTGCCATACACCAGGCACAAGTTCAGACTCCGAGTTACTACTAGAAATTCTAAAGTAGAAAAATCCAATAGTACTCAACCTCATGCAATGAGGCATTCATTAAATGAAATGTTTTAATTAAATGAAGATTAAGTTAATTGAATACTTATTTGAACACTGTTGACTATTTTTTATTGCATACAGTAATTTTCGTGTTGTTTCATTACAGATGGATACAATTGCCCAACATGTGTCGCCAACAATGCCAAGGCTTCCAGGCTTGAACATAAAGAAATTGAAACAAGTGACAGTCTAATTAACTGGAATACTCCAGTGGATTCAAGTAACTATAACAACAATTTCAATGATTTGAACTCTACAATTAGTAAAAAAAATATTTCTGTAGACTTAGAAAAGGACTGTGTGCCATTTGACAAGATCTGTCCCATGTGTGGTGAAACATTCCAGAAAGAAATAACATTTGCTGAATTTCAAACTCATGTTGAAAATCATTTCATAGGAGATATTGAAGAGGATTCTATTACAGATAATTTTGATAACACTCCAAGCTCTTTTGATAATATCCTATAATATTTTGTTGATCATGTAATATATTCTAATGTAGAGAATAATTGAAGGTGTTTATTATGGTGTATTGTAAATATTCACATCTAGTATATAGTCTTTAAATTACTGTTATGTATTGATCATAAATTTCTTTAAAAATAAAGTGACATTGTAGATATTTTTTTATTTTTAGGATGTAAGTTACATTAAACTACACTGCGTTCAATTTCAAACTAAGCTAAGTCCGTAGGCTTCACATCAGTAGAGTTTGATGGCTGTTGAGTTGTCTTTTGCAATAAATTCTTGCTAAACCATTGTGGTCGTTCCTTCTTCATCTCTATAATTCTCTTACCTTGCCAAAATTCTTTAGGCTGTAAAGAAAAGGTGTTCAAAAATGATTATTATACACTATGATGCTGAAAATTGAGGAATTAAGGTTTATAAATAGTTAATGTGCCAAAAGAGCTTGTAGCTCAGGTTGTCCAGTCCCCTTATAATGTGAGGAACAAAGTGAGAAGCAGCTGGATTAAAAAGTCCATGATTGGATAAACCAAAGACTTAATATACAACTGTTTTTCACTATTATTGTCCATTTTTTATTTTACTTTATACCTGATAAATTAACTCTCTGTTGAACTACATTATTATTATGAAGTGCATTATATGGCCAGTGACCACATTGCCTGAATATACACATACAATATTGTATACAATTGATAAGGTGAATCATTTCAAATTTTGTGACAATATTGTCTATATTACCTGATCTTCTACAGTTTCTCCATCATATAAGACTATAACATCATGTTCAATAGGTTTGCAATGTCCCAATTTCTCTTTAATTTTTTCCTGAATTTCTTTGGTCTCTTTTTCCACTTTTTCGTAGCATTTTCCTACAGAAAATTGAAGGTGCACATTTTAAAGATGTCATTGCTAAGTTTTGGCACCTTATTACTAAATTGTCAGAGAATATTTAGAGTTAGAATAATTGGATTATATTTACCACAAAGTCTTCCACTTTCATGATGATGTCCACATTGATGGCACACTTTGATGTTGGTCTTTGGAACAATCATATGGTAAATGTACTCTTTATAGCCAAACTTCCTTTTGAGTCTTTTCTCAATTGTTCTTCTAAATTTTGGCACAGCAAGTAATAGACCATCACCAATTATATCTTTGATTGAAAATTTCTTTTTTGCTGGTGTTGGCAGGGGTTTTTCTTGAACGTGTACTAAAGCAAGCTCTGAAACAATATGTACAGATAATATTGATAATAATCAAGACCAGTTTCTAAATTTCATCTCTAAGCCAACTTCGTCCCCTACTGTATTTTATGTAGTAATCAACTGTTTTTCTCATCCGATAATTAGTTACGTTAAGCAACCAGTTTGAAAATGTAAAGATGAGACAACACTCTTGGAACAAAATAATGACAAAAGAAAATAATTGTTCAAGGTGAGTTTTTTTTTTCAAAATATATACTATTTGAACTAATTAAATATTGATATATTTGACTTATTCAGATTTTTTTAAAAATCAAAATTAACTGTGTTTACATGGGATTCAAAGCAACACAAAATAGAATCGATGATGACATGTGTTCTTACTGGAATTGGTGTTTAGAACTACTTTAGTAAGTTCTGAATACCGTCCCCCTATGTAGACCTAATTTCGTCCCTAGGAAGGTAATTAATTTACCATCTTAGTAAAGGTAACTAATTTACCATTTTGTCAAATGTTTTTCTATACAGGTGCCAAAAAGTAAACAATGGGATCACAACACTATGAAACAAACTATAGAAGTGGTATGAAAGAAAGAAATGGATTATAAAGAAATATAGTTCAGGCAAATAAGAAGTGGAAAGACAAGGATGAAAGAATGACAGGAAAAAAGAAACAGCAATGTAGCCACACTCAAACCAAACTCTTTGTTTCTAGATGATAAAGTACCCTTTTATCTGTTTTACTTTCATTAGTAAATTTCAATGTTTTAGTAGAAATTGCAAAGATTTAAGATAATGGGCAGTACAAATACACATGATCCACTTGGCCTACTTACAAAATAATATGGGTGCCATTATAGAAAAGCAAAAAGGATTTTTGTTATGATGATGGAATGGAATTTCAACAATGTTATCAGGGGTTATTCTACACAAACTGAAGAAATGGGGACAATATTTATTTCCTAATTTTAATTACAATTTTCGTGCATTTGCAGACTAATTAACTTTTTTATGTGAAAAGTTTAGCACATGCATAGGCAGCGGTCTCAAGTGGCCACAACTACTCGTAAATATTTGCAATCATTTTCAAACAGGGCTGTAGAAAGACTGCCAGTGTCAGTCCACTTGGTAAATGTAGTTAATATCATAATTAACTATAGTACCAAACTGGTGAATGAACTGCCAGAGAAGGTATTATGAATATCATAAGATTAGTATTATTTGGTCATAGTATTATTCAGTCTCCACCATGAACTTGTTGCAAGCGCCAGAAGTTCATGAGGAAGGACCTCATACTGGTCCGAAACTAGTCGGGCCACCCCGAAAAACATACGTGAAATAAGCCGATACATTTATAATCATGTGTATAAATACTCACGAACATTTAATAGCAAAATATTTGGTATCTGTTTTACTCAAATGAGTTACAAATGTGTTGCATGCTAAGATGGCCACTTCTAGGACACACTTTAATTAGCAATAACATTACAAATCTAGCACAAATTCATCAATTGAATGATTTACATATTGTACCTGAGCAATAATTTGCACTAAGATTATGAGAAAATAGATTTTTTATCTAACCACACCTCTATAAACATATAGGTAGTGACCCTATTGTGACACAGCAAACACAAATACAGTCAAGTTGTTACTTCAAATTATAAAACAAGGAACTTCAAGTTAGAAAAATCCAATAGTCCCTGACCTGGCAATCAAACCCAGGACATCTTGATCAACATTCATAATACTTGTAATCATTCAACCAAAAAGGTAGCAAAGATGTTTTATAAGTTACTATGTAAATATTAAACTTGTTTCTAAAAATAGTAAATTTTTTGCTTTCTGAACATAAAAGAAATAAAACTATGACATTAAGAACACATACCCAATATTTGTTCTGAGTCGTGTTATCTGCTAAAATTGTGTTTAATGTGTGAGTAGTGTATGTATACTACTGGTGGTTAATAAATGACTAGAACAATACCACCAGACTTGTTCTGACCACTCCCATACAATAGGGAGAAACATATTTTGTGTATCTTGATTTAATATAAAAATAATATTAAGCACTCTTGAAGGTTTGATTAATCATTTGGTTAATACCATTTGCAATGTTTATGGGTCCAATTGGTTTATATCTACTAAAATATTAGAAATATTCATCGAATCAATTCTGAGACATGGGAAAAACGCACAAATAAGAATTATTATTTGAGCTTTTTTTATACATTACTGGTACAGGTAGCAATATCAACAACTGAATTTTAAAACGACACCTTCGCCACTTTACAACATATTCAAAATAGTTATAATTTAAGTAACCAAACGTTACTATGAGATTAGTTTAAAAAAAAAAAATTAATAAAAATACCTCTAGGTGGGCCTCCAAACATATGAAATATATTCCGTTCCAATACTTTTAGCGTATTCAGAAATTGAGCAATGCGGGGGATCATAGTTCTGTTTTGGGCAATAATTATTTTCCAATCGACAATATACCAAAAGTTTTGGTATATTTAATAACCGATTTTTCTAGTATTTCAAAGAATAACCTCAAAATTCGCAGACAGTACAAGTACAGAGAAAAAAACAACAATTTACTCAAGACAGTGACAACGTCATGAAATGATGCATGAATCATGATACAAATAAAATGTTACCATTATATTGTATGTTTTTCATAATTTATCACACTTTATCTAACAGATTTATGTATTATGAAATTAAGTTCCGTGTCAGGGTTTTATAGATAAACACATATTTAGTAATTAGTGCAAATCAAAAAGATTCAAAACTATACGTTTTCCATCCGTAATCTGTTCCTAGTTTATTTTAGTTGCAACACAATATAAAATGGCGATTGACAATCAGCTGTATTAAGAGGGGAGAAAAGAACTGATTGCTTGTGTGCTACTGCTATGTACAGTATGTAGTTCATGTCCTCAAGCGTTTCGTTGCAGTTGTAGCTATGGCGTGTTTAAGTCCGAGTAGGCTCTGTGCTCGTGTTCAAAATAAGTTATTGTGTCAATTCGAACATAAAGTTCGAAGGCAAACTGTATTTGTGAAACTCAAACCTCCTGGACCTTCTTCATTGCGGATATTTGGAAAGACTTGTCAGGTTAGATAATTGTTGTATTGGAACTTTATTGTATTTATATTTGATTTATCATTTATAAAATTCTCTTAACTGTGACATAAAAACATGCTATCCTTCTCTTAATAAAATTAATATATTCTTTCATATTATATGAGCACTTTCGCAGAAAATGTATCTTTTTTACATAACAGCATGACATTAACCTGTAAGTCAGCTGATCTATTTAATTTGCTGCTGCCATATATCAAAATCTTATGAAATAATAATTTTCTTGCATTAAAATTAGGATTAATGTAATATATTGTTATTGTTTGAAGTGTCACTGAAAAACTTAAAAGTGAAACCTCCATAAGCCGGGCAGTGGGTCGCTCCGCGGCATAGGATCGATGGGTTGGTCGTGCGCCGATTTCCACTTTGTACGACTACAGTACTGGCAGTCCATAACTTTTACTTTCGTAAAATAAAAAGTGTTTAAACGTGCCTCGAAGTATGTCGCAAATATTTGTATTGGGAATTGAGCTATACTGTATTTTAGAAATATGAATCAGAATAGCGGTGTTAATTGAAACGAAAGAAGTTATGGAGTGTTGTAGTAGTATGGTACCGGCGCGGGCGAATCGCCGAGGCAGCGGCGGCGGCTCGCGCGCAGACCGCGCGTCGTGCTTTCTCGCGCAGCGTGCGCGCATGCAATGTACAATCTCGACCACTCATTAAACTTTCTAAGCAACTATTATTTTTCGCATTAATATTTCATTCGGCACCTACAATAGCAATTGAATTACCAGTTGATTTCTTTGCCATTAGTCATGTCCCCGTTTCCTCATTTGATTGTCGTCGTATCCTACAGGAAATACCGCCTGCGTCGGTAAGATCATTGACAATAACTGGCGGTAAATTAAGTTTTTAAGTGTTAATATATAATAATCTGTGCCTAATCTTGAAGATAACAGTTCAGAGACGGCATAATTATTAACATAGGCACATATGAGAATATAAGTAATTACTCATAACTACGAGGAATTACATTAGTTTTACTCTTGATTTATAGCTACAAAAGTAAAAAATAATTTGACTTAATAAGATGTATTTATTAGCTTTACATGTCTTATTGCTATATTGACATTGACGATTTTTATTCGTTTGAATACCTGTCCAATGTTCAGGTTATTATACATATATTAAATATACATATGTTAACAATATTGAAAAATACAATTTTATATCCAACTTTTATTCCGATTTTTTATTTAGAAAATTGTGTACACTATTTGTTTTATCAAACATTATTATTATTATGATAACAACGCTTAAATATCGCTAGTATGAAACAAGTGTTCATAGATTATTGAAAACTGTCATGTAGGTAGAGTCCGATACGCCTTTAGTGAAAGTTTTGTGAGATTCGTTGAATTTTTAATAGCACCAAAACTGGGTAACTCGTTTTACTAAGGAGTCAGCCTTTCTTATTTTATTGTAGTCCATTTAGCGAACGTTGACACAGTTCTTTATAAACTTAGTTTTGTTTTTAATTGTGTCGAGTGACGACCTTCATAAATAACGCAAACGCAAAGCGATACTTCAAGATTAATAGCTATGTAAGAACAATAATAAACATTTAGTTTTACATATATTTTTCCTTATTCATTTAGTTGTTTATTTATTAAAATACATAGTTATTAATCCTCATACAATAATTTGTAAAATTTTGTTGTAAAGTTCATACAAAAAGATACGTAATTTTTATCTACGTAATGTTTAATTCCTGCGTTATGTTGACAACAATCTGGTATACATCTTCTTCCTTTTTACCTGCTACCAGTTAGCTTGAGTATAAGTACAAATAGAAAGCTAACAAAACATCTTCGATTGAAAACAATAGTGTTAATAGCAATAAAAAATAATACAAACGTAATAAAGTAGCTCTTCAAATAAAAATAATTAACTAAGTAACGAAGAAAAATAAATAATGTAATTATAAGAAAAAGCAGCAATAATATTTTTATTGAATAACCAACAAAAACGCACTAGAATGCTGTAACGGTCACACTGATAGCCGCTCCTGTTCCTCAAATGCTACTCGTCACAGTCTGTCTGTAACATTTAATTACTGACAAACATTTCGTTACTTAAACCTCATAGCACCGCCAAGTGACTGAGCTTTGTTACTAACGTTATTGTTCACAATTTAGGAGGTTAATGAATCAGTGGAATGACCAGCGCGGTGGAGTAGCACGTAACGTCCTGCGTAAATGAAGCTCACTAGAAATGCGGAACACATAACTATTTGTTCAGTCGACATCATTGTATAAGAGTTTGCGGCAACGCATTCGACGCAGCATATGTTATTTTCGACTTACAACATTTTCTTCAATCCCAAATTACGTGATGCCAATACTAAAGTTCTCGGAGAGATGGAAAATGCTTTGTTTGCATCTATCAGCACGGTTTTGCAATATGCGTACTAACAGTAGTATACACCGTCTGATCCGACGCCGATCATGTGCTCAAATATCTTTAACAGTAGTTGAATTGTGTTTAAACAGTGCTGTATATTATCATATTAATGAAATTCTCAATATGTTGCGGCGTTAATCATTAAATAATCACACATTTAGATAATTGTACGTATGACTAATGCCATACTGTAATTACAGCAGAATTCCACATTAATTTAAATGGCACAGTCACACAATAAGCGTCGTGGACTCCGAATTTCTTTTGATGCGTAGTTTTGGTGTCTTGTGTTGGACTTATAGTTTTCTATCAGCGCCGAGTTGCGTAGGATGGATGTCCTCACCGCGGAGGCCAACGTGACAAATACATTTTCATATTTAAGTGAGTGCAGAAGCGGTCACCAGTTACTAGACGTCCTTGCGACCGCTGAATGTTTAGGCTGGTGGGCAGGTTGGGCAAGCGCGTCTCGGTCGTCACCTGCAAACAATGAACTCATCAGCGGTGGCTGTGGAAGCAATATTAATTGCAGTCGTTTGCGCACGTGATGCCGCTGTTTGATAAGGGCCATGAGTTTCTTAGTTCTATGAAGCAATGGCTATGTATTTATAATTACTTGCGTTTATGACGTCCACTTCAAGCATTATTATTTGAATGGAAAATCGACGAAACGAATTAAAATTGATCATATCTATATAAAAATAAATGATTTGTCCGTAATTAGAAATTCATACATGTTTATCAGCTGTCTGATCACCATAGCATATACAGACTTTGACTAATTTTAAAGCTCTTCAAAGACATTATTATTACTAATTCTAAAGCAAATTTACAATACAAAACTTTCGAATTTTTATTCGTATTTTCTATTTTAATGTCGTACGTTAATAGTGGTGAATTGAATGAACGCCAATCAGTTTTTAGTATTGGTTGGACTGATCGGAGCCGTCGTCTGCCCCGGCGGCCGAATGTGTTTGCAATCGTAGAAAGCGGAACTCGAGCGAAAGCTGCCGTAGCTCGTAGCAGATATTGCGTCTGATGACACCCAATATACATAATACGCTCTTTATATCTCACTTTAATTAGAAAACACTGTTGTTTTTTGAGTTTCTCTTACAGTAACTTACGTGTTATTTAAGGCGTATGAAGTCTGCCAGCACTTAGCCTGCGTGGGGTGGACTATGAGTTAATATGTAGTTCTCAATGCGAAAAACCCGTGTTCAACAGTGAAATGAAAAAGGCATGATGATGACGACGGTAGTCGCCGTAGATACATTCAATGTAGACTATTGGCAGCTAATTGCTAGTTATTTAATAAAAAAAGCTTAAAGGAGCTAAAAGCTTGCTCGTTTCGGTGAATTACCTTACGTATAACAAAGAAATTAAATTGAACGCCGACGCCACGCGGCATGTGGGTGTCTTAAGATGTTTTCTTTTGTGTCGTGACCACATTTTTCAATATACATAATTTAAGTGGCCGAAGGGTAATTTAATTTATCGCGTTGGAATTTCGTAGGCAGTATCGCGAAAGGGATTTTACTTTATGGAGATTTACTGTAATAAACAATAAGGAAGCGTTAAAAACTATTTATAATTTAAATGGCATTTACAAATTGCTAGGTTTCATTGTTAAGGAATTATTAATGGACATGTGATGATCGTTGCATGTTTTTTGCATGAACGATG
>DWMO01000190.1:0-10870 GCA_018245175.1 Elbella theseus
CAAAGCTCTAGACTCATTGCTCTAAAGACTCATTGCTCTAGAGACTCATTGCTCTAAAGACATTGCTCTAAAGATTAATTGCTCTAAAGACTCAATGCTTTAAATACTCGTTGCTTTAAAACGCTGTCTCAATCCCGCCATGTTTCTTTTACGCGATGTATGTTAGAACAGATTCAATGCTCTCATTGCGTTTGATTATTCGACCATTTCTCCTTATTAAATCAATTAGTAACCAATATAATTGCATTATTGATAATAAAATCGTCATTAAAAGTGTGAAGTATATACAGTGTAATAGTTTAGACTGTATAATACTTATTGGCAATGATATTATTTATTTAAAAAGGAATAATTAAATATGAAAAATACGTGCAATGCAATAGTATATGCTTAATACTGTAGTGTTCTAACTTTATTTTTGTTATAAAATGCAATAACCATTTAAGGTTTACAATAAACGTGTACTGAGAGAGTAGTAGTATTTTATTTGTATTTCAGACGTAGTATTTTATAAGTAGAATAAAATCACGTAGTGTGGCTGACGTTAAAGATGGCGCCGGCGCCAAGCCAGCGCCCGCATACTAAAGTTCAGTGTTGCCGTTCCCATGGTATTAGATACAACACATCCTTATAATAATATCACAAAATGCATTATTTATCACGTATTTGCGGTTATACATTTAAATATTTTAATTAGATATTTAATTTGTTTATTGTTTTATATTCATGTACATGATTACGGAGCAGAAGGTGACCTCTCTTGATTCACTCGATGTAGTTTTAAGTAACATATTTGACATTTAATGTACTTTATGGAATGTTTGAAACAAATGAATCATTTTGTACTCATGTGTGGGCTTTATAATTTCTTAATCATAATGTTTAGTACTACATAATTATTATCAACGTTCACAAACAATGCTGCTTTCTTACATAGTAAAATAATTAATGAACCAGTTTTAAAGGTTTTGTATGTTCAACATTGACATTTTTTTATTGACTCATATATTTACAAATATGTATTTTTATATTACCAATTACTAACATATACATTGTGTATAGTTAATATCACTAATTTCTTTTTATTCTGTTGGAAAGAAATTAGTAGGTGTTAGAACAACGATGAACAAATCTCTAACAGATACCGGTAAGATTTTATCTTTATGTTTGTTTGAAAATATTTGTAACCAGTTTTACTAAAAACACGAATTCAACGGAAAAACCTGAAGGTATAATTTACAACATAATATCAATTTCCTACGCTGGTAGCCATAAACAGACATGTCGGTGAATAAAATACAGTAATATATACGAGCCATATAGAAACAAACTATTTCCCGTCAAATCCTTGTTGCTAGTTGAAAATTATTTGTTATAAAAAACAAATCCAAACTCTATGCCTACTCCTATAATATTATCTATGGCTGTATTTGCGCGCTTTGTATGCAAGACCATAGAGTAGTGCCCAATATGGTGGGTAGTGGTGTTTAATTGTTGTCTATTGCCTGATACTGGCTCATTAGCGGCGTAGGTATTCATTGTGGACGTGCAGCGGATAACGTATGGCCATGGCGGATGTATTTACGCATTTTGTTATTGGGTTTTGAATATAATATACATATCGACCAATGAATTACATATTCGTTGTTTAAAAAATTTAATATTTGGTATAAAATACATCTTATTAGGTACATACGTTGTTTTTAAACGTTTTTAAACAATATAAAACTAATCAACTGGCTAAAATCATTTATTTATCGTTACAATAACATTTAACAACTTAATTAGTAAAATCAAGTCTGTCGTAGGCATTTTTAAATTATACAGATGTCAATATGTGTATAAGAAATTTCAAAGTCAACAAGTAATATGCAAATGCATATTTCTGTCTAAATAATTTCTTATATGATTTTGTGTAACGTATATATTGTCAGTTTTTCTTTATTGGCAATGTTGTGTCGTAGATTGTATGGCCGCACCGCATTGTTAGTACACTGGTCGCGTCGCGGTCTATAACGAGCGCCGGCGCCGTTTGTTCGACTGTCCGCTCGTCTTTTTGTTCGTCAACCAAACAGCTTCCGTCGCCCTGGCCACAGATAAAATAGCAACACACACCGCACTCGTTAGAAAACGATCTATTTTCAAAACAGGTGTACGCTAAAACATACCTTAATGTCATGGATTTAAACACGAATTTACGATACAAATGACTCGCCATGACCGTGGAAAAAAGCGCGTCTTACTGTTCTCTATATGACTTAAGTAGGAGTGTGCTTTATTTAAAAATGGAATCTAACTGGTGGTAATTAAGGTTGAATTTACAACGCGTAGAGTATGAAAGTTAGATTATATCGATCGTTAAAAACACACCATGGGAATGGGAACTTATTAAAAATTACAATTAAGCATCTACTACTACTGTTTGTTAGTTTGAAAATTCTTTGACGTTATTTATCGGCATTCCATTGTATTTATTGTGTGTTAAATTTTTTGATTGAAGAGAATCTTCCATTACCTTAAAATTTAATATCATTGTTCAAGAGAATGAATTATTTTTTTTCCTCTTGCAGATCGCATGTTGGAGAGAGATGCAGGTTTCGTTTCGGGTGGAGAAGATGATGACTCTTGTTCCGGGCCCGCCCACTCCGACGACTCTGGAGTGCGATTAGTTGAACCAGATAGGAAAAGAGAAAGAACGCCTTCAAGACTACAGCCTCCAAAGAAACGCATCCGTCTAGACTCACGGGAGGATTTGGCGAGTCCAGAGAGCGACTCCAATCCGTTCAGGCCATGGTCTTTTACCGAGGAGCCACAAAATGAGCCTCTGTCCTTAGTCAAGAAGAATTCCGAAACTAGTATGCTGAGGCAGCGAAGAAGGCCGTTAGAACCCCCGCCGCCGCCTCCATCCGTGTCAGAGCCAAGACCCGGTCCACCAAGGGTACCACCTCACCCTGGTGTCGTAGAACCTTTTACAGAGAAATCGAAGCCGCGTGAGCAGAGAAATTACAAGAACATGACGAGGGAGCGACGGATAGAAGCGAACGCAAGAGAGCGGACGCGGGTCCATACAATCAGTGCTGCCTTCGACACCCTCAGACGAGCGGTGCCCGCGTACAGCCATAACCAGAAACTATCAAAGTTATCAGTCCTCCGGATAGCGTGCGCGTACATTGCTGCATTATCAGCTGCCATCGAACCCGACAGCGATCTGCCCTCCGCAGTGGAAACCGTCACGCAAACAATACACACGGAGGGCAAACTCAGAAAAAAGAAAGACGACCCATGAATACAATTCGAGTCCACGGGACTTTAAATACGATGGTTACAATAATACCGTCCTTCGAGGCCTACTGTCCACTGTGGTAGTACAAAAACGACAATAAAAATGAATAGCGATAGGGATTGCAATTTATTTATTAAAATTCAGTAGTTTTAGCGTCGTTTTTGCTATAGAATAAGCTTTACGAATCTCGACAAATGACTGATAGTAAATAGTGGCCTATCAGTACAAATAATGTTATTCTCGTAATGTTATATTGTCAAACACTTTAAATTTGACGTTGATTTGAAATTTGAACTCGATTCACAGATCACTTATAATTTCAAACTTTTTAAAGAAGGATGTTAAAGATAATAATTTTTTGTCTGCCGCTTACATTTAGTCATATTTTAAGCGTTAATGTCAAAATGCCATAACAAAATAATATCATCTATTTTGTCAAATGAAAGTTTTGTTGCTTAAAACTGGGTGTGATCTAAAAATGTTTTGAGAAAATAAAATTACGAGGATAACCCCCAAAGAAAATGTTCCTGAATCCGTGTATTTTCAGATCTCTTGTTATAAAAAGACAGCTTGGCATTCGAATAGGTTCCATGTTCCGAACACCACCCGATATGTTAACCATTCCCACATAGTGTTGTAAGGAGATAAATGTAAAACCGTGTATATGTTTGTACTTTTGGCTTTAATACGTACTATTTATTACAAATCGAGTCAGTAATTTTAAGACAGAATGTATGTATTTTATATGGTTAGGTTAAGTTTGTAAATAGTAATTTTAAGGCGTGTATAGAAAGCGGTTGCAGAACATACAATATAAACGTTGGTACATTGTTTTTATATATAAAAAAAATTCGTTTAAAGTCTGCGCCAGACCGGTGTTTGCACGTTTGGCGCGAAAGGTATAATGATATCTATGGATTGTCTATTGTGTTCCTTTTGTCTTTGCATACATTTCTTTTGGATAAACCTTTGAAATTTAAGCTGATTTAAAATGTTCACCGGGCTTTTAAGTAAAACAAGTCAAGAGATGTATTTTAAATCCGTTGAAGCATTTATGAGAAAATGATAAATACATATTATTATAATAAAATATAAAAATGTGAATCCTATATACAAATTCCATATTTTGTGGCAATAATGTAATACTTAAAAATGATTTATTATTTAAATAGTAAAACATGTATTACCCCAAGTTTTTATTTGCGATTAAGATACAGGCTTTTTCTAAAAAAAAGTTGTTACTAAAAATATATTGACATCGTAACTCATGCCTTGAACACGTATTGTGATTTGTGATATAATTATTGTAAATATATTATATATATACATATAAGCATAAAACGGCATCATGGTTGGTGTAAAACAATATAATTATTATAAAAGACTCAATTTACCTACGATTAATTCAAAATAAAGAAATGTGGTTGATTTTGCTCATAGAAATAATATTTTTGAAATCCACATAATAATGAACATATAATGTGATATGTCATAATGACCCATAGAAAAATTATACTATAAATTCAATCATTGAATCAATTCATTAGCAGACAAAAACACATTTTGATGCATTTTTTTCCAATATATTATTTACTATGAGCAAAATCAATCGAAACCGTGTATACGTACTCACAATGTTTGATGCAAATTAAAGAAAATAAATGAAAGAGTTATACCAATACTTTCTTGTTTCATTTTCATCTCTTCTATAAATCATATATTTTGACACTCATATTATATACAATAATTGTACATATTTCAAAATTGCCACAATTAAAAAAAATAAAAGATGCCCGGCTGAATATAAGGTATTTAAGCATAATTTCTTTGTCTTTTAAAAACAAAACTCATATTCGTATTGCTCGCGAATTGTTTATAATACTTACGAGTACAATTTGAACCAGGTGTCGTCAGATAGGTATGTATGTACATACATAAAGATAAGTCCTATAATTATCACAAGCTAAATAATTTTCGGAGACATCTGTATTTACATAGCATTAATTCAGTTTGCCATCATACTGTACACATTGAGTTTTTTTAGAAGTAAGCAAATTCCCACTAAACCTTAGGACAAATATATAAAACGACGCTTAGTAAAAGTATTATGGCAACTTCGCTCTCCTATTGCACATACATAAGGGAAACCATTCTAATGTCGTTTAAACATGTTTTAACCAAATCTCTGCGTACTATTGAATTAGGTTTAATCCACACTGCACCAGTCTATAGTTAGAATATAAAAAATATCTTGGTAATCTGTCGCTGGATACTGTGCATAATTTAATAAACAGAGAAAGACATTAATATACATAATTGATGAACATATAAATTAAATTGAAATGGCGAAATCGTTAGGTCAGTGAAAGTCCTCAATCTGTGACAATCCTTAGAAAAGTAGGCGCAATAGTAAATTAAATTTTGGTAATTGCTAAATCAATTTCAATACATACTCTTAATTTTAATAACGCGGATAATTTTCCTCTAGGAACAGCAACGTAGTACAATTTCCAATTTTTTTTTACACAAATATACCTACTATTTACAATTTAATATATACAATTATTAATATATACAATTTTGTTGGTTCACTTAGTCATCTTAGTATACAGATTTAAAAGTTGCTAATATTCTAAATAACAATAATAAAAATATGAATTCGATTTTAATACTGATTTAAAAAATTTTGTTATTAAAAGTATTTAGGATATTTTTTGTTGCAAGTTAAGGGTAACATCTCAAGTTAAAATTAATGTTCAACAGATGTCACTTCTTCACACCTTAATCTTACTATTTTAAAGTAAGTTATACACAATATTGTTTCTAAAATATATCACGTCTTGTGACTTCACGCTTCCGATGCCGCAATAAATACTGTGGTGTAAAAGAAACGTTACTTGTTAATTCTAAAATCAACTAAAGTTGCGTGTACTGAGAACAAGGAGTGCTGTTACCGGCGACCGGAAGGCAGACATTGTCGGTCTAACATTTGTCTAAATAGGAAGCAACTGGGCATCTGTTCATTTACAATAACGCCCCACAGCTGCAGATCCTGATAACGCGTGCCCCCGTGTCAATAATCATGGAACCCTTATCTAGATATGATGGGGGAGGTCTTGCGGATGTGTGTTATCTTTTATGCGGTGTCGCAAAAAATCATTGAAGTCAAAAGACTTATAAAAATCAGGCGTTCAAGTAGTATATAGTTGTAACAGTAAAAATGATCTCTAAAAAAACTAGGGAGATCTTATAAGGCTTTTCAAAAAAGTGCCTGCGCAACTTAGTGCCTATTAAAAATTCAAATAGTTTGATTGTAAAAAATTCAAAAATATATGTATATGATCTAATCGATATGGACAGTCGTGCCTACACATGACTTGAATAGTTATAATCTGGCTCATACAAAATGACGCGAAAATAACAAGTATAACTTATTAGTTTTTTAAATTCTTTAAAATTCAGGGTAATTCAATTGAGCCTTATTCAATTTGGTCACTGA
Source organism: Elbella theseus (assembly GCA_018245175.1). Classification (NCBI taxonomy): domain Eukaryota; kingdom Metazoa; phylum Arthropoda; class Insecta; order Lepidoptera; family Hesperiidae; genus Elbella; species Elbella theseus. The sequence goes on from DWMO01000190.1 coordinate 6,783, forward strand.
AATTGTAACAAAAATGTATATAGGATGTTTATAGAATGTCTATAGAATGTCTATCTTCTTCTATGTACTGTCGCTTATTTTGAGAATTAAGGGATGTTAAATAATGATATACTTACTTACATACGTAATACTTACATAAAATACTCACATACGTAATAAATCAACTCCCAAGTACGTTATTACGATGCTCAGCAATCTAATATCCAAATATCAATATTAAAGTAACAATATGGCGCCATTTGTTCAGTCAGATTAAAAAGTATCAGTGAAAATTTGTTGCAAGCCCCCATTGGCAATCAGTGTCGTTGACATTTGTTCTGCACCTTTGTGTAAACATATGACCCCTTGCTGTGGTGACAATACGATGACAGCTGTGTCACAATTTATATAACAAATGTGTCCAATCAACCCCAGCCTGATTTACGAAGGGTAACATGTTTTAATAGCTTTTGCCCATTGAATTATTATGTACCGAGGTAGAAGTAATTTTTACCCGCACTACCTACTACGACTATATATTTATATTTCGTATAGTACCAATTGAAATTACTTATCCAAAGTGGCTGGCAGTGGTTGTATGTGAAGAGCTGAAGATCGAACTCAGTGGCGTGCTATTAGAGAGGCTTATGTCCAGCAGTGGACAGGAGTAGGCTGATAATGATGAATGATGGTTATTGTTCCACACTTGCACACGGATGTGCCCTCAGAATAAGAAGATTAAGGCCATAATCTGCCACGCTTGCCAAGTGTGCGTTGGCAGACTATACTTTAGATAACAATTTTTCGCCTTTACAATAATTGATATTTAAACTTGAAATGTACATGCTTTTGTAATGAGATGCGCGCCACAGATTTGAACCCCAAGGTTCAAATTCACCGCGCGCATCTTGTTACAAAACACCTGTGTTCACAACGCTAGATTGTGTTGTATCACTATCTCACCTATAAATCCAATGGCGTGAAATCATGGCAACGAAGTACAACAAATAAAATCAAAAACCTCAAGGTTAAAGTCAAAGAATAAAAGTGAGACTTTCTAGTCTAATGTAGATCATCACACTGCCTTGAACTCATAAGCTAATTTACCTTGCAGCTGCAGTACATAGGGATGTTATTCAAAAAAATTTGAACTAAATAATAAAGCTTTACTTTCGAGTATTAGGTATAATATAGGAGTGTGAAAATTTTAAACATATAATAATAAGTATGATTCCGACCTTATTGTTCATTATTGACAGGACGGACTAAACGTTATCGACCAACTTTCAAACACTATCATCTAATCTTTCTCAAACACAACACAACGAACGAATAAAATTAAAATAACGATGTGTGTAAAGGTGTATAGGGCAATTAGTGGAATTTATGAGGTCGATTGTTATAATATTAACATAGATACAATTTAAATTTCATGAAACTGCAAAGCTTAGATGCTGATAAAAGTTCGCAGCTTTTAAATCCAAATATTTGATATCTACCAGTCTAGTCGTCGTGTGTACCTAATATCTGTATAATCCCTGAAAGTGTCACAATCAGACGACAACCCTAGCTCGTAACATTCGCTCGCCGCCGACGCCATGAATGAATGAATACAAGTTAAAATCCGATATCACCCTTCAGTCGAATTCCAAGAAATATTTCATTCATTTCGCTACATTTAGGTTCGTCTGGCTTTGATATCATGAAAGTCTGCTTCACGACCTTGTGTTTTTACTACGTTCCAATTCCCGAGGACGTCTTACTACGTTTGTATTCTAAATCGAGCTATAAATAACATATACAAAACGTCTCTACATATTTTTACAAATGAAATTAGTTGAATGATTTTTTGTCACCGCGGTGCGGAATGGCACACATTACACACCCTACATTATATTACGGAAAAAATATGTATTATAACATTATATAAACTGTTCGTTAAACTAAAAAAGACTTTATGACATGATAAAGATTGTGTAGAAAAGTTAATGAAATAAATACGACGTTACCAATTACTTACCAAGATATATTTATTATACATATCTTATAGATTTATTAGAAATAATTAACATTTTAATACTTAACGAAATATTTAAACGATACAAAAATCATAGAACTGTTTATATTATAACCATAAAAATACCACAATGATAATGACGTAATTGCTAAAACTCGTAACTAAAAACATTTTTACATTTGTAGAATAAGTAAATTTAAATTTAATAAAACACATCTATAAATTATGCAAGCAATCGACTTATTTGTTTAAACAAAATCGTCGTTTAATTAGAGAGCGGCAGTGAAAATTGTTCGGGGCTGCGCTACCCCATCTGTAGTTAATTCTATTTAGCCAATTGATTGTGCCACTTAACCCGTACCATGGCAGCCGAACGTAAATCTTTCTAACAGCTGATTCGCAAATAAAACTGCCGAGTCGGGCATCCGTGATAGCCGTTATCGTATCGTTCTCATCTCGCTTGTCTTTGCATTTGGTTAAACAAATAGAAGGCTCGTCGGCTCGGTAGGCAGATCCTAATTAAAAACTATATTCAGCCGATGTCGTATATTAAGCAGATGGTGGCCCCGGGCTGTTAGTCACTGCGTCTGGCCACCTCCCAGCCATTTAGTGTTTATGGCCTCACCGCAGAAGAATATTGCCCCTTACGCTCCATTTACTCTACGCTACACTATTCTACAATAAATACACCAAACCAATTCGCGTGGATGATCACTTAATTGATTACGCGTTATTTGTTGAATAATATCGGAATATTATTAATATATTCATTTATAACAATAAAAACAAACACGCGAAACTTTCACCTGAATTAATAACACAGGTCGTCTGACAGCAGCCGGCCGGCTAACGAGATTACAACAAAAAATATATGTGTATATCCCATTCATAATCAGAAGCCAATTAAAGAACAAATTACAAATAAAATCAAACATCACAAAATAATTACAAACAATATAGAATTGAATGTCGGAGAGGTACCTACGTAATTAGAAACAATTGTAGATACAAAAATTATAAACGAGAGGAGCGTCGTGGAAGTAGCGGGCATCCGATTCTTGTTTATAAGTCGGCCGGCCCACCTCGTCCACACTAAAAATTCGATCTTATCTCCAATATTTTAATAGGTTTCCGTGGCGGCACCTCCGCTGCCCGGTAATTGTATAAAGTATCTTTGGAGGGATAAATTCAATATTGCGGCCGAGGCCGACCGCGGATCCCTCTGCGCCGGCTCGTGATAAAGCTTAAATCAACACACGAAGTAATTACAATCGAGCCACACTTCATCACAGATGCGAATAGTGATTAACTATCGCTCGCCTTCGGTTCCGCCGCCGCCTCGCCGCCCTTACCATCGCTTGAGTTAGAGTCCAAATCGGAAGGAGCTAATTTTAATGGCTGTGACTTAATTTCATTCGGGGAAGCCTTATCGATTTTAAAGCATAATTGTTATTATTCTTCCAACATAATGAAAAAACGACTACACATTTCTTTTTAAGGTCATTAAATATTTGATTCAAGATTCAATAGCACCGACCGGGGTGATAACTGTTACTAAATCGTACCATCACGCCTGTAATCCCCGAAGGGGTTGGCAGAGGAGTTTAGTATACTCCAACGTTTCCTAGTGAGCCTATTTTTACTAATTATTCGAAATGATTTTTGATTCGGTAGTTCAAAAGTTCAGATCTCAAAAAAACGTGATCCTTTAAGCATAGATAGACAAAAGAATTTGTAAAGCTTAATAAAATAACATTGCTAATAAAAACGCGGTCTTGTATTTTGAAGATTAATAAGATACGTATAAGTTACTAATTTTCAATACCATCTCTTGAAATATATATAATCTGGCACAAATTCAATACAAATTCAACAAGAATATTCTATAATACTGGTTTGAGACTAAGAGCATTATCACATGCAGATATTACCTACTCTCGCGATGCAGCTGTTTGTTGCACTATGATAGATACGAGTATGCACTGATCCGCGCAACACTATTCGGAAGTTACAGTGAATATATGAGCGAACTGGATTGGTGTCTGTCTAGCTATCTGGTAATATGATGTTCACGTACTACGGTGATCACTTG
>DWMO01000191.1:0-10865 GCA_018245175.1 Elbella theseus
GGTTGGATGCGAAGAGCTGAAGATCGAGCTCAGTGGCGTGCCATTGGAGAGGCCTATGTCCAGCAGTGGACGGGAATGGGCTGATAATGATGATGATGATGAATGTATTCATAAAAGGAGGAAAGTGCGATTCGTTTTTTATGACAATTTCATTAAATACCTAGAAAATTTTCCATTACTTCCTTTTTTTCACATGCAACAAGTCAATGTCCTTATATTAAGAACAACTTTGTTGTTGTTGTTGTTACATGCATATTTGAGTATAACCCACTTTGAGTAATTTTCATATTAAAATGCTAAACATATAAGAAACTGAATGTATTTTATTGTAAAATAATTTTTAGTCAGAATTTGATTGTCCAGGTTAAAATCTAGTCTTTTGTGCGTTGATCAATTAGAAAATAACGGTAGGGGAGAATTTAAATTTAGCGGTCTTAAATGGCGGGAAATTGTGGTTATGTACGTTGAACAAAAATTTTTTATTGGCTCTGGCAGTAAGTAGATTAGCCAATGGCAACACAGACATACATTTCCACGAATCAGAAAAGACAAAAAAATTAATCATGAAATCACGGACCTACAGTCGGCCATCTTTGATACATTTGAAAATCGAAGCCTTGTCATTGGTAGATAACGAGACGTCATTCCATTCTTTTGACTGACGGCGTTGCGCAAATTATAATTTTTGACTTTCCTACGCTGCCATGTTTTTTTTCATGTGGGGTGTGTGTGCATAAAATTGATCATGATATTTTCCCCATATAAACTATTACGGGTAAGTGTTTATTGTTTTTGTGTATTTTTATTGTATCATTGCGGAAGTACGACGCACGTCCTCAGTGAAAGTGTATCATGTAATACTGTCGCGTTCTTGTGAAATTGCATCGTTTCATTTTATAGTTGCAAGTACCTAATGACTGGCATGATACGAAACGATCATAAGGTATTTAGATAGTGGGTAGATATTACTTGTAGATTGATGAAAAACTGTGTCGTTATGATGAGGCCGCATTGTGTAGATACGAGAGATATTTCTCACCCTGGGCCAAGTGACGTTGGTTTGGCGCCATCGACCCATTTAGCGCGGCGTAGCGGGTATACATTTCCATGAAATTCTTTGTGCCCTTGCACATCATAATGATCATTGTTTTAAAACAACACGTGACATATTTGTGATCATGTACGTTTCGTTACAGAAGTAAGGGGTGCACAGAGTGCGTCATTCGTCAACATTTAGTGACAATGCGATTGCACACAGTTTGCTGAACGCGAGGACCGCTGCCTTATACGAAACGTCGGAACGCAAGCAAAGAACAGGCCAAAGAGATTAAGCATGTATTAGTACGGAGGAGTTCCGAAGGATCGATAATACACACGGCCCACGGCGATTGAATAATGGACACTCGATTTCTTAGCACGATGATTGTGTTTGATAACGGCAAGGATTATACCGGGCAGGATGCGTAAGCATAAGAAAGGGAGCCAGGCGGACGCCTGCTGGCCTGCCACTTCAAGAGAACTGCATCTCACCCCACATTCCTGCATCTGATATCCGCACACTTTAGACAGGTAAACGACCTCAACCTCTTTGTTATAAAACATTGCATTACTTTTAATCATTAATCAATTTCTTTAAGCAAAGGTTTGTGTGGTAAATGTGTTAGAAATGAGTAATTCGTAATAGGATACATGTCTTAGGGGATGATTGCTATGGTCTCTTTATTTTTAATGTTAGAGGGATTTTATATTTTTGTATGTAGATAAACAACTACCTACAGTAAGTCATATCAGATGTTATGTTGCAGACCTTTGTTAATAAATTAAACTAATATTAAGTTATAATAATCCACAGTTTTTTTAAATTGTTGAGAAATAATATTAGTTCAATTTATTCTCTACATATAATTGTGTATGTATAATGTGCATTTATGTTTAATTGCATAGTGTACTTGTCAGGCAAATCATGAAAGTAATTCAATACATTTATTTTAGAGGTAATAAAATACCAGCTGTACTTTAGGTTTATTATATGATAAGTTTCACACATGCCTTGCATCATTTTTTAATTCTTGCTCTTATACATTTGGAATAACATAATAATTTGGAATAATAATATAATAATCACAAACATATTTTAAAGATATGTGTTGATTAAAAAAAAAGTGTCATGTTTACTGATATGGTATACTAAAATCAAATGATATTTATTATATCTCATGAAAGATTTTTCTTGATGAGTCACCTACACTTTGAACTTGAAAACGATTAAATTGTTTGCTTGCTAATTTGTAGTTTTACAAATTGACCTACAAAGCAAAACAATTAGTCTTGACATCAGATATTGTTTGGTATTTCATTAAGAGTCATTTGTGTAATGATTTGTTGTGTAAAATGAGACCCAAATAGTACAACTAATCTACTGTTTTCTCTGCTGTCAAGAGGATATGCAGTGCTCAGTAGTTCTGGAAAGTGACGGTAACCGCAGCAACGTTAATATGAAGACAATTAATCCTTATAAAAAGGTCGGTCTATTGCACTATACACATAGAATTGCACATTATGAAGATATTCATAGGCAACATAAGTAATTTACGATAAACACTTGTGATTAGGCTTATCTTGAGTTTGTTATATTCTTCAAAAGGTATGAGGATAACTGTTTATAATAAATATAATTATAGATGTTGCCTGTGGAACAATGTGGCTGCACTTGGAGTATCATTTGCTGGTTCTTTAATCCATTGTATACACATTCCTTGTATTTTGTTCCATTGTTTTTGAGCTAGCTGTTATCAGTCATTTACATAACAAATAATGAGTATGTATTTTGCTGTGAGTTAATCATTATTATAATATAGCTATCTAGGTATATAAATTTATGAGTGTATTATTAATTTTTACCATATATTTATATTATATAAACCATGGATTATTAGAAATTTTAGACCCTTGTATTATTTAAACTCCTATTAACATGTACTATTTGAATAAGCCTAAGTATTTGCAGTTGTAAATAATAAATTAATATTAAAAGATGATGGATGTCAAGGTGTATTGTAATTAAATGGATTTTTTATTTTTTTTTTCAGAGCTCTAACCTGGACTACATTGTTGATCAGTTGTGCACGAAGTTTCATGATATTGTAGATCCTGAAGGCAAATCACATATAGGTATGCCAACGTGTTCAATAGAACATACAGAGGCTGTACAACGATATTATGCTGCATTCCCGGCTCTAAAGAAAGGTCAAGAGTCGCCATTGCAGTACTATCTGCCTCCGCCTGCGTGGTGTCGCAAATCAGCACCTGACACCAAGATCAAGATGCAAAGTGAATTGTCAATGTCGAAAGATTGGAATTCCAAAAACAAAAAATACTCTTCTGGAAAAGAACGTCGAAATTCATATCACGGTCAACGAAAAAACAATAGGAAACGTTGCAACAGTTACAATCGTTCATTTGAGAGCAAAGACAGCTTGCCCGAATGGGTAACACATGAAGGGGTTTGGGATATGGAAACACAAGATCCTGTGAAGGAATTTATCAGGGCAATAGCATTGGATGAAGGTTACGGAACTTGCGAGAACACTGTCACAGATGATATTAAAGAACTAACTCAGGCCAAATTTCATTTGAACACAAACATGGTTCCAGAGTGGGATGACAGCCTCGACTTTGATGCCGAGTGGGTCATTACAGAGGATTTAAATCCGCGGGTGCGGACACCGATGGAGGAGGAGTTATATGCAAAGTTCGAGGCAAAATTCGATCGTAGCATTGAAGCACTGTGGTCAAAGGATCAGAATACTCCGGATGACGAGTACCAAGATCTCCCGATCGACTTCCACGACCTGTTGTCCTCGCCTTCTGACCATTTGTTCGCCGACCCAAATGCAGAGAAATGCAGCCTTATCTCCCTCACCGAGAGCATTTGGTCCACTGACGCTGCTGACATCGCCGGCGTTGGGCGGTCCGAATCGCCCTCGAGGATGGCCGATGCACTTCACGATCGGTTTAAACCGCTAAACATCGACGACGCTGTCGAGCCCGAACGCCCGTGCGAACTCGAGTCGTTTTCGCGGTATGACCGCCAAGAGCTATTCGACGCGATCTCGACTGTCGCTAAGACTATGCGCTCCTTCATTGCCATCAATCATAGTCGCGACCGCAGTGGCTTCGTCGAGGTTGTCCCTCGGCGGTATTGTGGAGAACCGTCCACTGCGATGGCCGTTCCGATTCCCGCACCACCTGCCACATCACCCGCCGCGCGATCTGAAACCGAACGGGAGGACTTGCTGACGTCCACGCGTACGCACTTCCGCCCCATTCGCCGCGAGACCGAGCCTGAGGTGGCGCGCTACGCCGATGGCGACACGTTCGACATCCGCGGAGACCTCGATCACGTTGAGTTTCAGCGCAGCGACTCCGGGGGCGTATACCTCGGAGAGTCGCGTGAGCGCTACCTCGAATACCGCGCTTCGAAGACCATCGACTACGGCCGTCTCAACCTAACGGCCGCCCAGCGCTGTCCTGACCTAGACGATCCCGGGTTTCGATTGCGCTTCCCCGTGCGTCAGATCGACGCCGCCGTGCAGACGGAGCGACCCGATGCCGCCTGGGCTTGCGAGGAGTGCGGATGCGCTGCTAAGCGCATGCGACCCGGCGTCATCCACAGCATTTGGAGCGTGGCGGGCCCGTGCGCCTGCGCGCCGCCCGCTCCACCCGCGCCCACCGTGCCGCCCGCCGCCGACGAGTTATCGCGTGAGTGGGAGGAGCTGCTGCAGGACATAAGCGCGGCACACCGGCGCTACGCGGGCGGGGAGGTGGGGGAGGGCGGCGAGGAGGAGGCGGAGGAGGCGCCGCCGGCGGACCGCAAGCGGCGGCACAGCGCGGCGCGGCGTGCGCCCGCCTGCTCACACCCGCACGCGCGCTTCCTGCACTGCGCCGGCGCCGCGCTCGACCGCCCGCTCACGCGCTGACCTCCCGCCGCCCGTTAAGCCCCTATCCTGGTCCGACGGCGGCCCGCGACGGCTCCCGCGCGGAGCCTCGCCAGGTCCCCGATAATGTCATATTGTTATCGCGTTCGGTCTCGCGTACGTCTCGTTAGGTATACGGGTTTAACGCTTAAGCGCTCTGTTAACCGCTGACAAAAACGCTAGTTTGCGGATTGCTCGTTATATATTTGTTTAAGTTAATTTTGATGACGATTTATTCATTAAAAGCTGACAATTTTCCTTCCGAAAAGCTAATATAATTTGCACTGTTCCGTATAAAGCAATATAAATATATTGTCAGTGATACTATTTAGATGATCATTTCTTCGACTTTCAAGTTGTTTTCGTTTTAGATGACATGTGATGTGATGTTATCGTGGCAGTTTTGCAACGACGAGAGGTCATTTTTGCACAGTATTTACAGCAACGAAATAAGTATTTTTACAATTAGTGCGCCGTATGTAACACAACATGTAGAAGAAACTAAGTGACCTTCGAGAAATATCGGGAAACGGCTATTACGTGAATATTGTGTCAAGGTGGCCTCTACGATTATTTCCTTTGCTTAACGATATGCTGCAATCTCTGTATGTATATATATATGTATCCACTTCATCAATCCTCTATTGTAATTTGACGTTTAGTCCAGATTTACAAATGTAAGACGCTCGTGGTGGCACTACCAGTGAGTAATTATTTATTTACTATACATAATTCAACATGAGATGGACAGCACTTAGGGTACGAGGTCCGTGCTACCGTTTGAAACGACGTTGCGACGAAAATATTAGCAATAAAAATATGGTAATATAATAAGCAAAGCCCGAAATGTTCACCGGAAGGAACAGTCTTGAAGTGCTAACATATCTTACGATTTGTAGATGTCGCGGGGAGAAGTAATGTAACATTAATTTTAGTCCAATGTTTTTCTTTGTAGCGATTTTATATTGATTTATATATAGAAGTGGCCAACGAAATGTTCCGCTCCACCGCGTGATCAGCAGTATTCGGTGGAAATCTTTTATATGCAGACCGAGGGCGGGAATTCAGTGATAAATATTTATACAACAAGGCGCCGACTTTCTGGCTTTTATGTATGTAGTTGAAGTTGTTTTATGTATCGTGTAATTAGGTGTGATTATGATTTTCATTATTCATCCTGGTGCAGCGCGAACATTGCGTGGGGCACGTGGACGATTCTAATATAATTCTTACAATAATATCGTCCTGAAGTCGTTTAAATAATTCGTTAATGTAAAGCTTAGTGGAACAGGTATTTTATTTTTGTTAGTATATATATATATACACATTTTTTTCGTTTATGTTTTCTGGCAATCTAAATTCCATTCAAAATTTTATATGTTAGGAGAGAAAAAAATGTTTTCTGTTACAATAATGCATCGGTCGAGGCGTCAGCTTGCGCCTGCGCCGTCGGCGGCGGGCGTGTGACGTCACGCGGGGCGCCAATATTGTTGTATGGCAGCACCGTAGTGACATGGACGCGCTCGGCGCTGGGATTAGCCCGGCGACGGGGCCCGGATGCCGTTATCGTGTATGGTTAGGTAGGTAAATCGTTATCGGATGGCAGTGGACGGTTTGTTGAAATGTTTGTCCGGTTTGTCTTATGTTTTGTACGCGGCGATTTTATTGAATGGCCGCATAGCATAGCAGTAGGTGGAGGGCAGAGGTCGGGGGTGGATCGCGTCGCGCATCCGCCGCCCGGCCCTGCCGGCTCGCGGTAATTAAAGTGTAAAGTTTTGTAAGAAGTTGGACAGTGTTAGTCGGGGGAGCTCGGTGTCGCCCCCTAGTGTGTAATTACGGGAGTTGATTTGTATTGCGTATTGCGATAATAATTTGTTTGTTGCCACTGTTTAAAATTTTTCTTTCATTCTCGGTTGTGTGGACCCAATGTACGTGTTCGTTGTTGGCGAAATGAATAAATTTAACACCCCGAATGAGGGTGTCTCGTTTTTGAGACACGACAGTTTTAAAGAGTGGCAGCAAAAATGTAACGATAATTTACATCGGCAAATATGAACGGTTAACGGTTCATGTACGCGTAACTGTTATTATAGTTTATGTAAAGCGTAAGAAGTATGTTATATTTTGTATTCATTTTAGCGGGGGCGTTACGGTCGCCTGTGCGTTTTGGGTGATCATGTACAGAGTGCGACAACACCGTGGTCTTAGCTTACGCTGGCGCCCGCGTGTCGCTGCCCCACTCTGTATACCCTGAAATTATTTTATTTATTTCATTTAAAGCCTTCCTTAGTTACGATTTCATATAAAATGCAATCGCTACTTTTTATGTCGTGTTTATATGTATTTATTTATTCATTACTTTATTTTTCTGTAGTGTGTTTCTGTTTGTAATAACTGAAAATACAAAAAGCGTAAAAAAAAAATCATTACAGAAATTTGCATCGGAACGGCTATCGTTGTATATATATTTAATATATTGTCAAATTAATGTATCCTTGACATGTTCAGTTGAATGTTTTATATTATTTTCATTGTGCCGTTTCCATGTCAGATACGACACATTATGAAGTGATTGTGACATCAAATTATGACATGTAATAATTGTATCGATTGTGGAAGCGGTTTATAATAATTACAATGTGTCTTATGCTATTTTCATTGCTGAGGTTGGGTATTTTTAAATTTCATGTAACTAATTTACTCTCATTATTTCCTCTTGTGTCGCGTAATGTATTATAATTCCTTGTCCACCACTGTTCATTTGTTCTGTCGTAAGTTCATATTATATTGTACTTATTCCATTAACGATATTCTCTAAAGGATACCTCGATAAAAAAATGTTTTAGAAAATCCAAAAAAAATGTATTAATGTATTGTTAGGGTCAAGTTCGCATATAATATTATGTTTGATTAGCGATTAATCTAATGTAATGTGCTTATGCACTTGATTGACGTATCCGTTACACCTTCGGTACGCGCCGTGCCCTGCCAGTGATGTTCTGCAGGTTCACGGACGGGTTCTCGGTGGTTGTGATCACCACACACGGGACTCTCAACACGCGTCCATCGGGAACTCTGATAACTAGTGCGCTGTCAATCGAATCTGACGTGTATGAAGTCGGAAGCGAGAGAAATACGATCAGTCGAATTGTTGACGGCGTACGTTAGATTCTCTTGTATCGACTTATGTCATTCAATTTTGTGATTCGTGCGCAAAATTCGATGCAAGCGGATATTGAAAAGAAAAGATCAAATTGTCCCTATTATAATGATCGCGTTTGTAAGCCACGTGTTACTTTTAAGTGGCAGAGCTTTTTGTCATCGCGCATATATCAGTAACTAATATTTGAAACATCTTTCACCGCGGAAATAAAAATAAATGTGTTTCAAAATGTAATTTTTACTTTGAGTTGAGAGCAACAACTTTTTTCCATACCTTCGTTTTTGGACACGTCGCTATTCAGCACTCGTTTTAAAATTAAAAATATTATATAAAATACCACAAAAAAAATGTAGACTACATTTTATTATAAATCTTTACAATGCTCTCTTCTCAGGAAACAAGTCGGCTTGTAACCGATTGTCGACTGGCCTTGGTTACATGCATATTTGTTGCAGGTCTTATAAAAATATATTATTTCTTTTTTTTTCCCTTTCGAAATCAGTAAATTCATTAGACATAATTGATATAAAGCCGGGGTAGGAGCAGTGTACAAGGGATATCACGTCTTTAGTTTTGGTGCCGAAATGTGTAAGATTTTGTAACTACTAAATCTAATTAAGGTCACCGTCAAAACAAATCTGCAGATAGAGTTCACGAAATTCTAGTAATAACGCAGCGTTTATGTTGAAATTTGCACCTAAATTTTATATTACGATGCATTTCCTTGGCACCGATGTTTTATTTCTTTAGTCGATAATTCTGTAGTGAATTAGTGTAGATGTTCAATGCAAAAATGTCAAATGAAAATCCGATTTTAACCATATCATTTCGTAGAAGCGGTTATCCCTGAAAATAGTTACCAATTTTGTTACTTTAGGTTGTGCTCACTACTCTGGTACTTGCCTCTTGTGGGAAGATAAATAAAAAGTAATATACCATATTTTAGTTTTATTTCAATGACTGTTATACTTGTGCTTTTTCGACAAATCCTCCGAGAACGTGTAAGTCATAAGATCTTTGAGCATTTTATTAGAATAACAATAAAATAGTGGGCGAAGTCCCACTCGAATGAAGCCTTAACTTGCTAGTGGCGGGTTCGTTCGTCTCTTTCCTACGTGTTGATGGAAGCGAGAGAGCGCTATACAAAAACCTCAGTTTACACTTTCATCCATTGAAATGCACGCGGTGCTTCGTGGTGAGCGAGACACGCCGGTTTGTCGATTCGAACTAACAGTGAACAGTTTGCTCCTCTCGTCAAATTAAATCTTCGACACATTATTAACACGGACTTTTCGTTGTGGACAATTGTGTTATTAGTGACTGGGGCTATAGGAATTATTTGAACTTTTAGTGCCTAGCGATTCCTAACAAAATATTATTTATTATTTTGTAAAAAGGTAAGCAATATATTTAAGAAATAAAATTAATTTTGGTCAGTGGCAAATTCATTTAGTTGGAAACAATATTATACCTGATGTATATGTTCAATAAAGATAAATAAAATTTGTTGAAAGCTTCAGAGGAAAAGAAACATTCTAGAAAACATTTCTTTTCGTTACGTTTAATGTGATTTGTTCTTAGAAGTTCCGGCGCTTACTAAGACATACTCTTTATGGTCGATCAGATCTCTAGCAATAAATATCGTTGGTCACAGACCGTCTGTATTGATAATCTCCAATCTAGGTTTACGGCAGTGCAACAACAGGTCAAAGCTCTCGCGAATTCTAGGTGAAACAAACTTAACGATACAAACCTATGACTTCCTGAGGTTCTAGAAGAAAAACTAGATACTAAACAATGATTTCTTAACGTTGTAAAGTACATGACATCCTTGTAACTAAAAATATACTTCGATAACTTAAAAATATAAGGTCCTTTAATTTTGTTATGATCCATGAATTATTAAAGGATATTTCATACTGACTGTTGTTGTCTTAAGTATACCGAGTCGAACTTTTTCTATTTTTTTCGTTCATAAGTATACATGTAGGTAAATTTCTAAGCACCGTTATAAAAGTTGCGATACGTCAATTACGATTACGGTGATCACAAAAAATATATTATTCAGTCGTTAAGTAATACCTCTTATTTCTTATAGCTTGTCATTGCTTGCCAGTTCATTATTCTGATTTATTTAATCAGCATTATTATGTTTAAATTATATTATTTGTATAAATGAGAAGCAATGTTTCTATCTTTTAGTAATATTGAACTTTCAGAACAATTTGAGAAATGAGACTGTTCGCGAGCGTACTTCGCGGTAAAATGAATAAAACAGATAGCGGGTAATTAATCACAGACGAACAAATTAAGGGGACTCGCGGTGGCGGCCGCTGTTTGACGACGGTCGGCCCTTCGCCTCCATTCATTCCGTTCTTTTAATCATGTACTGTTTACAGTAACGGCGGCCAAATATTTGACATTATAAGCGAACGGTAAGAAAAACAAAAGCATTTATGGGGGCAACTTAATTCATTTACATCCACATACATATTTACAATACGCATAATGAGTGCTTCTCTTCGTATTTTTTTATTTATCATGTCAATACTTCATAGGTACCTACTGCACTATGGAAATCCATGTTACCTTAAACAGAAGCGCATTACGCACGTCCTGGAATTTAAAAATGGACGCGCGTGAAACTTTGATGATATATTCAGAAGGCATATTCTTCAACTTTAAGCATGCACATGGGCGTACACAGGGGGGGGGGGGGGGCGGCC
>DWMO01000192.1:0-10864 GCA_018245175.1 Elbella theseus
AACGCAGAGATATTTGGCACTCGTGTTCTCTGCCTACTCATTAAGAAACTTGACGTGACGATGGAATAATGATACTATTAAATTTTTATTATTAATTTCAACAAGAACAAAGTTTATGAAATGTCTACTAAATTATTACCTAATGCATAAATCTAAGGGGCGATGACAATCAGTGATGTAACAGCTTTCCTAACTTTGATAAAAATGTTATGTAGAAAATTACATTAGTAACAAAATATGGTACGATAATCATCAAATTGATTTATGTATATAAGTAAATAGATAGTGAATTATTACCCGTTCGATATGGAGTGTGGATGGTGGATAGTCGTCGCCGTTGTCTTATACACATCAGCAAGGGTGAGTACATCATATGCTTCGCACACATTTTTGTATGACCTACTTTCGTAATTGAACAATTATTTCTATTTCTATACAGGGCACGCTTGTATTCTGTCAAAATGTTGCACCTGGAAACGTTGCCAGGGAGAGCAGGGACTGCTCACGAATTCCCGGAAACCCATCATCTGCAGACTTGTTTAATTCGATATTAACTGTTGCTGCTTCAAATGGAGTACTACCTGATTTATTACCGATGCTGCAAGGACAAGCAATAACTGATAATCATCAAAGATCTCCGTATGCTCAAGACGTATTAACCAAACCGTTATCCGTTGTACCTATGCCATCATCGGGTTGCGGAACACAGGAACAAATAATATATTCAGGCCAAGCTTTAATGCCATCAACTCCAAGCCAGAATGTCATAATTACGCCGTTAGCATATGGGTCAAGTTGCCAGCCAAACGCTGTACCAGCCATACCGCAAACTTTTTCATCTCCTGTTTCACCTAATTGTATGCCACAGATTGCTCAATCAGTGTCACTAGAAAATTATCCTATATGCGCTCAAAATGCAGGCACAAGTAGACCAACGCCGATAATATTACAACCGCAATGCACGTTCAATGATGTTAATCCATACAGCGTTTATAATCAAATTCTCGAACCGATATCGTTACCAGATTTGAACACACAACCGCTAAATTTGCCGATAATGCCGCCATCTCAAGTTTTGCCTACCATCAACACCTGTTCAGGAATCCTGGAGGTAACTCCAAATTTAGCTCCCTACCAAACTAAACCTACAGTGCTAACAACAGATGGTCAACAATTGCCTTTAAATTTGCAAATAAATGTACCAACACCAAGTGTCCCAGCGCCGAAAATTACTGTTGTATCGGCAACTCCTTCAAATACTCCAGTTTCTGCTCCACCATCGTGTTGTCCTGATTATTCAACTACAGTACAACCTTTTCAATGCCCTCCACAACCTCCCATAGTATTAGGAGGCAGTTCGAGGTCAAGTTTAAGAAACCTGTTACCGATATTGTTAGTGACAATGTTCAACGATCGTGGCTGCAACAGTGGATGTCGCTGTTGTTGCAATTCTTGCAACAATGGTGGTTCTGGAAATAATATTCCAATCCCATATCCAATACCGATACCCATCAACAATCCTATAGTAAACACTTGTTCGTATCCTTCCTCATCTCGGAAGCGAGAACACAGAGACGATTGGGACGATGACGAGGATCGGTGATAATGAGTAACAAGTGATAAGAACGCCAACACATAGAATATTGTTTGTTATTTATTGACCAGTTAGTTACTAAACATTGCATTGTATTGAAAACTCAACGCATTGTTCATCACTGTTGTTGATTAATTTTATTTTAGGTTATTTTCCACTTCGTGAGACATCGTTTGCTTATTATACATTGATCAAGGTTCAAATCAGAGGATTCCCAAGAAACCTAATCATTGTAAATTATCAAAATGTTTAACAAACCATGTCGGATTTATGAGAATGTTGTCAAGGGAGGGTCGATAAAATTAAATGGGGAATGATAAAATTGAACAAATCTGTAGGGGCAAACTCATCTTTATGGCTTTTTCTTCCACATTTAGAATTGATACAAAAATGAAATATATGTACGCTTAAATTGCTTTAATAGATATATTTACAACATATAACAGTAACATTTTTATTACATGTTCGCAACAGAAAACATATGTTAATTATTCTATCTCCCATCTGAGTAACTTTGTAATTGTAACAATTATTGAAAGAACTGAGCAGATTTGGTTCTTAAAAGTTTTTATTTGTGAGTATTTTGATTTGTGATATAATTATGAATTTATTGTTATGTTCCTAATGTTAATGGAATAAATAATCTATGGACAGGATGTTGTTTTTTTTCTTATATCAGCATTATTGACCCTGAGAAGTTACATTTAAAGCGCTTATTTTAATTACTAATAAAATCAAAAAAGTATTTTTGGACGTATGTACATCCTCATCAGCATCATCATCATTATCATCATCATCTATTCATCATTTCAAGCTAACGCCATAGTCTGCCACATTAATCAAATACAGTTTGCCAGACACACCGTAATGTATAATTATGGTTACGCAAAATGCACTAGATGTTACTGCAAGATTTACAAGCGAAATCTGAATTTGAAAACATGAATGAACAAAGCTTTGTCAAACGTTGAATACACAGCCGCATGTATGTTTAAGAATACCTAACTATGTAATCTTGTTACGGACGTACGAATTTACACACCGATCTCGATAAGTCTCGTGTGTGTACACACGTGAGATTAGACGTTCGTCTGTTACGTAACACAGATAAGATATACATAAATAAGATCACGGTGAATGGTGCAATCGTTTAGTAATATAATGCACTTGTCATAACATTTCAGTTATTATAGATGTGTGTGGACTTGCTAATAGATAGATTTTTATAAAAAAATTCAGCGAAAAATTTAAAAAATGTCCATAAGCTATATTCTGACCATAGCGCTGTTAAATCTATTTCAGGTAAATGCAAACGTTATAAATATATTCTAGTAAGTTTGCAGGTATGTACGAAGACGTCTCGAGCTAGTGATTTATTAGTGAAAATATTGGCTGCCTGCGAGTATACAAAACCATGGTATAAACAGTAATATAATAAAATTCTGCAATACATCACGTGAGTGTTTGAGTTTGCCGCTCGGCCTGAACTAAGAGCGCTGTGCAAAATTCGAAATTCAAACTGAGAAAAAGTTTTGCTCGCCCGTGGTAACGTGAGTTGGCGAAACATGTAGGTTGCACAGTATGCTTGGTAAAATCACGTAAAAAGTGTCGTTTTTGTATGTTTACATCGTCCATGTTTAATTGTTATGTTGAATTTTTGAAGTTAATTGTACAATGATTGTACTTCAACGAAATGAAATCATGTCCAGATGTATCTTTAATTAGCTTTGAAGCAATACAATACTACATGCTTTAGCGACCAAGAGTAACCTTTTACTTAAATTCCAATTCTTGACTATTTTATAGAAGTCATATGATTTTTAATGTAAGTTCAAGAGTTGTTTCATACATTCGTAATTGGTTTCAGGAAGAAGTTATAGCACAAATGGTGCCGCCATATGGCACCGCGCCAATCACATACATCAGCAATGAAGAAGATGATCTAGGCGTTCTACTTGCTATTCTGCTGCTAGCTGGAAGAAACAGAGGAAGTGACTGTGGTTGTTGCAACTGTTGTAACTGCGGCAAGACAGCACAGAATATTCCAATTCCGTTCCCAATACCATTTCCAACGAACAATCCTATAGTAACAAGAGGTTCTCAGTTCGTTGATGACGATGAAGATGAGGAAAAACCACGAGTGAAGAATAAGAAAGGCGAAGACAACAATATATACATAGATGTAACAGAAACAACCAACGAAGAAAACTAGAATTAGGTTAATGTATTTTAATCGCATTTATCAAACTGTCGGTGTGCACTGCACTCTGGGTAACTATAGGTCGGTTTATTATTATTGAATGCATAATAAGTACGTCAGATCTGTACAGATAGAGATATTTGGTACTCGATGCTCTCTGTTTACCTCATTAAGGATATGGCGTGACGATTTCATAATAATAGTGATATTAATTTTAATTAGACATTTAAGCATAATTACATAAGTTTTTGCTACGTCTTGTAAATTTATTTTCAAGGCTCTAAAGGAAAATCAGGGTTCTAGCTAGGTATAGGATCCACAATGAAACCTTCGACAAATGAATGTTTATTTTAATATCCTTAAAGTTTTCATATAGGATAATTTTAGAATTATTTTTATTAACCTTGCAATACTTCTAATCTGTTTTGATACTGTATATTTTTGGCGAGCTTGGCTTTGTATTATTTTTTTATTTAAGTTATATATTCATTATTGCTTATATATTCTTGGTCAATATTCGTAATAAATCATTATCACACTTTCGTTGTCCTGTGAGAAATTAACTAAGTTAACAATGTTTACATAATGACTATTTAGAGTCAGTACGAGAGAGTATGGTATTAAAAATGAGAATCAATCATTGCGCCACCTTTGACAGTGGCAAAATCTGAAGCTCTGGCAAATATTGAAACAAGAATATTTAATAAAATAGTTATTACTTGGCTTACAATCTCTATATAGCATAATAATTATTGTAATGAAAATTAAAAAGTAACTCAATAAATATATCAAAACAACAGACGTCCAGAAAATAAATATAACATACATACATCTATACCTAAAATAATCCTATATTTTTTACATAATTATGTTTTCTCAGACATACTTTTCCACCCTTTCTGCATCCAACATTTTCATTGACGACAACCTTAACGCATTGAAATGATTAAATCGATAAAGATTACATTTGTTTTACACAAACATATCAAAACGTACGTGATCGTGTGAACACAATGATGAGGCAAAAGATAAGATAACCATATCAGCCGATAAGAGAGTTAATGGTTGCATAAGATCAATAAGTGAAATATATAATCATACGTAACAGTTATGATACAATCACTTTATAAATTTCCACGATGAGGTCGACTGGACTCATTGCGACACAAATATTGGCTTCATTTGTGCAGGTAAGAACGATATTTGCAATGCACATATATGTCTTTTTTCTTTATATAATTTTTTACTTGTCTATATCCATATTATTGTATTATCACGTAGGTCCGTTACGAAGTAGGCAGGGAGCCCAAAGAGTCAAATATGATCAGTGTCATGGCACCTTTCGTCAAAATTCATAGTTTTTTTCTTACGCATGGTGGCTTCGAAGAATTCTAACGTTATAAATTATACTTTTTCAGGTAATTATAGGACAACAAAATGGTTTAGTCAATGGTAAAAATTTTGACAACAGCATTGTACAACAATGGATTCCTTCCCACACAATGGCCAATGCAAATGCTGACATATTATCTAGCAGTGGAAGTCATCAGCAAACACTAATAAATACGCTACCGCCCATACCAGTAGCACAACAAATACAACCTTCAGACCTGAAAGAACAAATCCCACAGTTACAGCTGTTCCTACAACAACAACAGCCGTCGATGCTACAACAGCCTTTACAGATGCAATCAATATTAAGGACGGATCAGCCTCCACAATTACAGCAGACAGCGCAAGCACTACAACAACCGCTTGGTTTACAACAAAATCCGCAAGTATCAGCATTACAACAAAACTTGGATTTCACACAACCGGCAACATTACAACAGCAGAACAATCACCAAACATCTCTTAATTCGCTGTCAAATACACAATTTCCAAATCCGCAACCAACGATAAATGTAGGACGATCACCTAATCCAGTTACCTTAAACATACAACCCCAACAAAACTTGATGGTGAACCGCCCAGAAGTGGTTAATAATCCACGATTGTTTCCTGACGAACCCCAGGAAGTATCAGCCATAAGATATCAAGTTGTTCCTCAACAGTCCCCTTCATCTTTACCTTTAAATACTCCAGTTCTTCCTAATAGTCCGTCCATTGCACTGATTCCCAGTTATAGTATAAAACCTATGGACGAACCATATACATCACCTTATAAGTATACAAAATCCAGTCCTGAAGTGCAGCCTGCAATCATTGATAAAACACAAGGACCTAATCCAATTCCAGCATTGCCACCAATATTAACTTTCCCAAGCGTACCCGTTCAGAATACACAGACTTACTATTACAATCCACAAGCAGCGGACCCCAGACAAAATTTATACCTTTCTCAAAATCCAGGGTTTCAGTATCCACAACAATCCCAAATTCCACTAACTGTTTTTCAAAATCAACCAGCAACTTTACAACCAAGACACACCTCGGTTATTTCTTCTGTACCATTATCAGTAATTCAGTCAGTTTTTCCGCAATACGGGGTGTCTTCAAGCTATCCAATTGCAACAACAGCATATACAAATCAAAGATCGAAATCATCGAATCTCAAATCATTTTTGCCACTTATATTCAATTTACTAAAAGATAGAATAACTTCGTGTGGCTGTCGAAATGGCTGTCCCTGTAAGTGTAATAATCAAACGGATAACAAGGAACCAGAAGTGTTAACTGGCTATTCGAGTTTGAAGCATTATGGAGCTCTGAATGAAGATGCTATATCTGTACTTAGTACTGTGTCAGAAGGCTTTGAAGGTACCGGATGTCTTAGAGAACGGAAATATTGTGTGCAAAAGACTGCCCCTGAAATCAGTGACGAAATCGAAGAGGAAGAAGAGTCAGATGAAAAAGAAGTGGAGGAGGAAGACGAGGAAGATTAAATTAAATTTTATTCAGTAGTTGCAATGTTTAATGTTGTATAATATTTATTAATAATTAAATAGTCTGTAAATAGTTAATAATTTATTTAAACATAAGCAATAAAATGATTAAACGTGTATAATGCAGTTCTTTTATTCTGAAAACGTTTTCGGTTTATTGAGTAGTTGGCAGCCATATTTTAGGATCGGGAAACCAATGCTGCGTGAAGGAACAAAATAGCTTTGGTCGTAATGCACTGAGCGGAGATTTCCACATTCACGTGAATGGACCAAAATGTTAATGAAAATCCTACTCGAATAAATATCAACACAGTCGAAATATTTTTTAAAAACGAATGTGTATAATGGAGTAATACAGCATATCATTATTATTATTAGGTATATCACGCCAGGTTCTTTTTAGGGTAGGCGGAAGCCCCTAATATCAAATATCTCGAGGCTTCCAAATCTGACATGGTTCATCTACATGCATACATCATTGTCTTTATTCACGGTTTCGATGACGTTTAATTCCTCCATCGACCTGTATCTTCTATTGGCTCAAGATATAGATATATAGTACATGATATATAATATGTCATCATCATCAAACTTTTTATCGTTCCGCTGTTACGCACGGGCTTCCTCTCATAATGGGATGGGTTAGGGCTATAGTCTGCCACTATAACCAAGTATAACCCGCAGTATGTACCTATTATGATTCCATAGGTACATATATGTAAATACGTGTCTCGTAAGAACGTATGTATGCACATTTTTTCTAGTATCGTTTCACGTCATAATGAGTCATGTTATTCGGCTTTGTTTATTTTGCCAGTATCTGACACCTGTGTAAAGTAAATTAATAGAGTTCACAAACAAAGGTGGTTCACACAATGAGAAATAAATATGAAAGATAAAATTTTAATATAAAAGCGTCACGGAATTATGTTATAATTAGTCCTTTGAGTATGAACTCAGTAACGTGGATTATTTCGTTCCTCACCATGACAATATTAAACGTGAGTTTTTTTTATCTTGCTCTATAGAGGATATAGCAAAGCATGAACATAACGCCAGTATCAATCCTTACCAGTCAACGGTATTAGTAAAATATTAATTCTTGCCATCATCATCAACCTACTCCCGTCCACTGCTAGACATAGGCCTCCCCCATAGCACGCCACCGAGTTCGATCTTTAGCTCGTCATATGCAACCACTGCTAGCTACTTTGCGCATATCGTCACTCCACTTACTGTATAAACAAATAAATATGCAGGTCGTGAAGGTAGTACGATCCGATATTCAGGTTTAAATTCCCAAACCACTATCGCCACCATTCCAGCTTTGTTCCAGTTAAAAGGATATAAAGATAAAATAGATAGAAACACGAAACGGTAAATGGGTTTTTCATATTGATGATAATGATGATGATGAAGTTGATATAAATGATAATTGATTTTTATTTGTAATAAATTTTCATAAATTATTTATTTAATATTTATTATAGCTAATTTGTGCTACCGCGTCTCTGTTTAAAAAAGAAGACTTCTAAAAATAGCATTTATAAAATAATGATTCGCTACTCATATCATAACTAAATGAGTGCTTTCTTTAGGTATAAATATATTAATAATTATTTTTAATCTCTATAACACTTTGGCTTTGAATGGACCATGAGCTTTCATTCGTATATTGGCACTGATAACTATTATTATTGTTATAAATACATAAACACAAAAATTATATAAAATGCCGTTGTGCATTAGTCGTCATTACATAATATCTTAGTCTCTGCCTGCCCCTATATCTGTATATATAATAAAACTGTAACTGATCGCTGTTTGTGCACACTAATCTCAGAAACGGCTTATCCGATTTGAATGCAGTTTTCAACATTATGTTGTGATGGGCTTCACTTAACATTTAGTGTTTTTTTCATTTAAATGGGTTAACAAATAAAGAAGTTATTTTAATTTATGTCAATCATCACGTAACATGTACCAATAAAAATAGAGCTCAGATCAATCATCATATCAGTTGAACGCGATGCGGCCTCGCGGTTAGGTTAGGTTAGGTTAGCCCGTACGAAGTCGCGGGTAGAGCGCAATAAGTACTTCAGGGCTCCAGCACCAGCCAGTTGCGATATCGTTGCGTCAGTCTCCAGGGCTCCGTCGCGTTACGCTTAGCATTCATATCGCGTGATGGCACACGTGATGGTTGCACAGCGTTATGCGTTAATTTAAATATTGTAATAAACATCATATTTTAAAAGTACTAGACGGTTTGTGAGTCACAGTTCAACTTATAATAGTTTATTGTCCGGTATTTATTGATTAGCATGATATTGTAACTGTAGTTTGAGGCGAAAATATACTAGTTAGGGGATACCATTTGAAAATATACTGAAATTAATTGTTATTATAGGCAAAATATACTAATAGTACTACATTGGAAAGACTACATATATAAGAATAATCGAACCATAATAATATGTATATGTAAGGCTAATTGAGTCATAAACACTTTGATCTAGAACTCACACATGTAATGGTCACACATTTATTTATCCGAGGTGGGAATCAATCAATCTGAACATCGAGCTCAGTGGCGTGCCATTAATGAGGCCTATGTCCAGCAGTGGACGGGAATAGGCTGATGATGATGATAATGATGGGAATCAAATCCACACCTACCATTTCAGCAGTCATCATAGCACAAAAGCGCTGTTAAATAATTTAACGATATAATAAAAAAATAGCACGTTATAGTTCCTTCTATAATAGATCTCATAAACATGATAACATTTGATTTTCAATACCTCAATTTATTTTTCATATATCCCCTATACAGTTTCTTCGAAGCTGATATTATAATTCGATTTAATTTGCCATCACTCCAAATTTTATGTGGGACGTAAACGTGACTAGTGAAATGTGAAAATACACTCCTCCCCATACCCCTTCGGCGATTACAGGAGTAATGCTACGTAATTTTGTATACCATCTAATGTTATCGAAATAACGTTTTAACTGGTATTTTCTGATAGAAGTGACCTTTTTAATTCACAATACGCGTATTGTTGTACACGTTTCGTCAGGCCCCAGGAGGTTTTGGACTGTTTTAGTATGCGCGATGCGTACACCTGCGGCCCGGTCGTTCTTGCGTAGCGGAGTGCTGTTGCATGTCGGGCCTATTTTTAACTAAGACATTGTTATATTAATGTATTGAGACACAATATTTTAAAAGTTACAATAAAATTAAAGGCAAAATTGGCATTTTATTACCTATGTACATGTATAGTTTGTTCTGTACTATTTAAACAGGACATTTTTCATTAATAATGCTTTTAAAGTATTACTTCTTTCTAAGCTGTCGGTTATTCCGAAAATTAAAAGACCTGAAGCTTATCCGCACGAACAAAGGGTTCTAACTTAGGTATTAAAAGCATTGACTTATCTATGTATGATAAAGGTCAGTGACGGTCAGGCAAAAATGATCTAAGACAATATTGGTTTGAAGATCACGAAGAGAAGAGGGTTCGATTACGAAAAACATAGCGCTGTTGTTTGGTAAACAATACGTCAATATTCACCTGTCAACTAAGAACATGCTTATATGACACCTTGCTAAGTGAGTTGTGTTATACCCTGCCACAGACTGTATAAATAACAGTAGGTACATACATTATTCTTATCACAAATTGTAAATTTTTTTTTGCTGTATAAAAAAATATTTTATATGCGCACATATGTTATCTTAAATGAATATTTTTTGTGTAGTTAACTTTTTCTTAAATCTCATCGTATTAAGTTATATGATGTTAGTTATAATTCATATGATAGTCAGCCGATATAATGCAGACGAGATCTAGATATGGGTTTCATTTCATTCAAGGGTTTAATTTTTTTAATTTAAAATCAAAAGTTAACAATCGAAATAAAACTTTTTACATTTGAAGTTTTCTTAAATATTAGTACTCTGTTGTTTTACATTATATTGCTTCTCGTCGGAAGTAATAAAATAAATAAAAATTGATTTAGGCTCACGTCAAGAGCGCCCGCGCCCGCGCCCGCGCCCGCGCCCGCGCCCGCGTACATGCACATTGATGGATTTTTTTAAAAAAACCAACATATATATAAATAATTAGTAATTACCAATTCGCCGTCGCATCGGAGGCTTAAAAAACGACTAGTAACGACAGC
>DWMO01000193.1:0-10838 GCA_018245175.1 Elbella theseus
CATATATGTATATGCCATGACCCTACACTAGTCCTGTTAAAGAGATTTACGCTATGTGAATAAATATTTGGCCAGTAAATAGTGGAGAAATTGTAGTTTACTCAGCGTTATCTTTGTTTGAGACGTGTGATGAGAACGAAGGTCCTTATCAGAACTCGACAAGACAACTCCAAAAAGTTTATTAACCTCCTAAATTGATTTGGCTGTAACACGTGTACCTCTTCCTGAGAACGCCAAGAAGTACAGATGCCTGAAACTGAAGGTGTAAGTCCTTTTAATAGGTGACATTTTTGCAGGTTGGATCGATTCAAATAACTTTTTAAATGAACATTACTCGTATATTATAAAACACTCTCTAAAGCCCTTTGACAAAGCAACTTAAAATTGACAAAATGAAATAAAAAAATTACCTTTATGTGTGTGTGTACCTACATCTGTGATGCAAATAATCAAAACGTGTTAAAGTGAAAAAAGTACTAAGCGAGCAGGTCATAGACTCTGGAGCGCATTTTGAACAGGACTGTCTTCGTCTGTCAACTTAGTAAAAAAGGTTAATAAGATTATAGGTAAGTTAGTATAATGGTAACAATTTGTAGGTGTACGAGTACTTCATAGTTAATATTTTTTGTTGTTAAACATGTTGGAAAAGTTCAAAATACTGCCCTAGACCCTAGTGTCGAAATTTGTAATGTCTGCGCTGATGATTTACTCTGCTGAAGTCATAATTTTTAAAAAAGATTAAGTTTGTTACATTGCATTGAAAAATATTACTATACCACTAATAGCCTAGTAAATAATTATGATGCTTCAGAATGCTCACAATTGACACTTTTTATGTAATTTTTATATCACCTATCATAATCATATATAACATTTCAAAACATTATAGTTATTCTTACAGGATTAATATAGATTCAAATGTAACTTGTACTTTTTGTAACTTCACGCTATAAACACATAAACTCGTTTTAAAATTGATATTTATAAATCTCATAGCACAGAATATTCCTTTTTTTAATTTATCTCATTTGCTTCTCTGCCTAGGCCATCAAGGATGACAGACATGATGTTACGTTGATCATAAATTAAAAACTCTAATAATAACCAAAATACAATTATATCAACTTTATTTTGAAATTTAAAAGTTAATTACACACATAAACAAGCTGGAAGCTGCTGGATTCGGAAGGCCCGGAATCGGATGAAGTGGCACCAATTAGAGGAGGTCTATGTCCAGCAGTGGACACCTAAAGACTGATGATGATGATGATGATACACACATATGCAATGTAATTAAATCAAGTATAGGTCTAAGTTAAAATAATTATATATTTGCATTTTGCGATTACATAAACTGGGATTACATAAACATGTAATATCATATTATTTTTACATGAAAATATTCACAAATTGTTTCCTATAAATCTATTCATGAGTTTTTCATAAAGGCTTTCTTTTAAAACTCCTTTACTAGATGCCTTGGTTTTTTCCTCCAAGCGTCTGGAATATTCTAGAAAGTGGCAAAATAAATCAAACATTAAAACATAACAGAGAATCTGTGTACAAAGTGCTTATGGACAATATGCTTGTAATGAACGATGTTACAGCGCGTATGTTTTTGAGATTAGTCCGATTAGTTTTTGAGATTAGTCGAATTCCCACCGATCCCAGCGAGACCGGCGGAGGTTTCGGCGGAAAAGATATGTGACTTATGCCGGACATATCTAAGTGAAGGATCAATACGTGTAGGTAGTCATGAAACGTTTAATAGTGGAATACTATATTTATTAAATAATAAAAATTTATTCTCATTGAAATCATTTTCATTAAATTATTGGTAATGATCGATATAATATTTTCTTCAAACTCAATATTCGAATAGAATGTACAAAATGAAATAGATGTAGTGTACGTGTACATTATTCATTCATACATTTTGTACCCCAACAGAGAAAACCACTATTTTCGCTATGAATACTGGGTTTTATTTAAATAATGCAAAATGCAAAGAATAATGTTTCTACCTCTCCATTCCCAAATGTTTAATCAACTTGTAGGTAGATACAAATGGGTTCAAATCATTAATAAGCAGTAGAGATTTTACTTATGTTAGTTAAAAAAAAATTATAAATGGACTCCAAGATTAAAATAGAAATAACATATCTGTATTTTATTATTCCTTTAAACGGTTAAAGGGTACTAGAGCCAACTAAGTTACGTTTTCATTTAAAGTGTAAATGAAAAACTAAAATATATTTCGTATCCGTGTATTTTATACCTTATAAGTAAGTAGTAGTTACACAAAAATATACTACAATTACCATACAACATTAAAAATAATACAGCGTTTTCTTCTGCAAATTATTCATCGCTATAATAAACTAACTACTTAAGTGAATGAATTTTACAAAATATTTACATAGCATTTATTCACTACTTTGTACAAGGAATGACTAGGTTTCATTTATGCGTGTTGCAATTTTTCAGAATTATTCCCGTGGCCCAATAAATAATACCAATTTAAATATGCATAGGTACTTCACGGAAGCAACGAATAATTATAATTTTTAAGTAACCATTTAAATGTTGCTTTAAAATTACCCAAGAAAAGTTTTCCAAAAAGTTGCAACGCCATAATATTTTTTGGCACATAACATTAGCTTAATAATAATATACGGACGAACTTTGTAATAATTATGTTGCAAAGGAAAGTTAACACTGGTTGAATATAAAAGAAAGTGCACTAATTATCACTTGTTTAAAAAAGAAACAAATCGCGCATAATTTTTTTTTAATACTTAGATAATGGTAACTTTAAAGATGCTTTGGTCGTAAGATTCTATATATATTATAAAGTATTTATTTAAATACAGTCATTAAGTTTACCTAACTTCGAAGTTGCTTCACAAGAGCCTTTACAAATTTTTACAATCCTACCACACCACCGCCAGTTCACTATTCAATTTAAAATCGTTCGGAACTGTCACACCACGTTCTCGAGATATATATTGTACATATACATGTAATATTTTAAGTAGCCAGTTCCGCTGGGACGTTTCAATATAGAGTTGGACCCGCAAAGAACCCGCCGAGGTACATTCACCTGGCCCAGTCGTCCGGCGGCCCCGTCTGGTGCAACGGTGAAAAAGCACTGCGTCTCGGCTCTGGTGTCGGTGGACGTTCTTGAGAACCGATGATCGATTCAATAGAAAAACCATTCCGGGATCGTTTGCTGCGGGTATCCGTGGTTTCAGGGATCCTCGGTGGCAAGGGCACGGGACGTAGAGCCGCCGGCGGTGGGCGCGGTAGAGTTAGGAGAGGAGTTGGCGGCAAGTAACACGGGAGAGGAAGAAGCGGCGCATAAGCTTCTCTCGCAAGCATAGCCACCACAGCATGAGCGTGTTGTAGAGATGGTGCTGGTCTTTTGTACCTTTTTCGCCGCCGCAGAAAACTGCCGTTGTCGAACATATCCTCGGCCAGCGGATCCAACGTCCAATAATTCCCTTTACCCGGATTCCCCGGCTCCCGTGGGATTTTAATAAAGCAATCGTTAAGACTCAAATTGTGTCTTATAGAATTCTGCCACGCGGGGAACTTCTCACGGTAATATGGAAACCTTGTCATAATAAACTCACATATTCCACTCAGCGTCAGTTTCTTGTGCGGTGACTGCAGAATGGCCATAGTAATGAGGGCAATGTAGGAGTACGGAGGCTTGATTAATTGAGATGAAGATTTTTGCTTTGGTTTCTTCGGTGAGCTGGGCTTGGTGTCGTTAGGGCTCGAAGCGTCGTATCTGTCCGAATCGCTGGACGGCGGCGGCAGATCCGGGGTGTCTTCGTCGACGGAAACATACGTGTCATCTTGGGGATACTCCTCGCGATCGTCCCTGAGATAGTGGGGCAGGTAGAGCCGAGGCGGCGGGCGCAGGTCAAGAGGCAAGTCGCCCTCGATGATCATGTCGCGGTATTGGCCAAGATCACAATCTTCCATACTGTACGGTCACATGTCAGAGGTGCGTTGGGGCGCGTAGCGCGGCACAGACTGCAGCGGGCCCCGAGCGCGCGGAGGAGGCTCCGGCAGGCTCCGCCCCGGCCGGGGGGTCTGCCCCACCGCCCCGGTACGTTTACGTTTCAGTAAACACAACAATTGTCGTTATTATTACTGCGGGTCGGAGCTTTGTGCATGAATTTCAGGCCGTCGACTAATAATTATTAGACCGCTTCGTGCTTATCGATTCAACTTTGTTGCGGTATTTATTTTGAGTTTCAGCCGAGTTTTTTTGTACAGAATATTTTCATTGAACTCGTTTTCATGTTCGTTCTTTTAACTTTTGTACTACTTATGAAAGAAATTGCGGTGTCTTATAACTTTACTATAATGTATATCTGTAACTTTTTAATTTTAATACAAATAACTTAAGTTTCCTTGAGAGTATTTCAGTTGGGAATTATTTGCATTTTAAGTATAACAATACATAGCACGGCTTAAATTTAATAAGTGAAATGAATATATGGCTAAATAAATATATATTCAAGAATTATTTAGACTTAGATATCATTACTATATCTGTGGTATACAAGATTATTAAGAGGGGCGAAAACGTTTTGTGAAAGGACTAAGCCGCCTGAGATACGGATAAATGTTGAAAAAATATATATAAAATGCGATAAAGATCCAACAAACCGTGCAAAGGAAACTGTTTACAGAGATATGTATGGAAGGATCCTTTAATCGCGCTAAAGAACTCCGAAGTACCTATTGAAAAAAATCTCATAAAGCGAATTCTCACACACCATTCAGGTAGGCATCTTCAAATAAAACGCGCGTAAAAAATATTCGTGAAACGAAACGGGCTGACAATGCGAGCGAAGCTCTAGAAAACCCTCGTAAATGTTTCCTAGCAAAACATTTACCCCTCGGGCGTTGAGGGAAAAGCTACACGTGCGATAGAGACGGAAGACGCGAGGGAGCGAGACGGTCGCCGCTCATGACCAATCGTGAAGTGGGGCTCGTTGGGCGGAGCCCCCCAAAGCTAACATGTCAGGGCGGGGCATTAGATCCTATTATTGTCTGGCAAGGCAAATAATATTTTGCACAATGTACACATTGGGGTAAAGGGGGGTTAGGGGGGCTGCTAATTTATTCCCAACTTCGGTTACGGGTTGTTTTTCAGCTTTGCGAGCCTGTTATTTAAATTGGACGGGAGTTATTTGTATGTAGCCGTCCGGAGGCATTGTTGACTGTAATGAAGGAATTTTGCGCGAGTTGTTCTAGCTTGAATTTTCAGATCGTGCTTGTGTTCGACGCGCGGCTTTCTCTCTTTTGTACATCGTTACGAGTTCTCCAATTAAAAGTACTTTATGAAATGTAAAAACATTTATGATTTCTTCATTTTCATTCACATACGATTGTGCCATTACATTTAAGCGTGGCTATAACTATGCCCTTATTGTGAGAGGTGCTGAATTCTGATACTGATGTAGAGTTCTATACATACGTACGAGTATGTCTGTGCATGTATCTATCCGTTGAACTCTGTGACGCCTTGCCATGATGTCTTGACAACAAAAAGGACTTTAAATCTACTCAGGTAGTACTTCCTTGCATAATACTACGTTGAGGCGTAATATTGTCGATGTAATGATATATGTATTATAGGTACTAAGTCCAGTTCATACAAAATATATGTTAGAATTATATTATGTAGGTACTTGTATATTTGCATTTTATTTCAAAAAGTTTTTTTTATTTCAAAACGTTATAATAATTTGAATAATAATTTCAAATTTAATATTTCTAGTAGGTAGTAGCGTGGAGTCGGGATTTGTGCCGGGTAGGTATATAACAATAAGCTCGCCCCCTACTCTACGGTGAAACGAATAACTCTCTGCCTACCCCTTGGAGGAAATACAAGCATGATGTTACATTACGTCTAATATTTAGTGCAGTTTTTTATACGTATAATAATTATTAAACAGTCCTTTCTCAAAGTTTCTTCTGTGGAGGCTTCAACTCTACATCTATGTGTTTATGCTGCTAAACAGCAGTTTTGAAAAGGCCATATCGCGGTTTAAGGAGTGTAACAGAACGGTAGAAGCCACTCGGTGGTCTAACTCCCCCTTAGTGGACATTCAGTTTTGTTTAACTTCTATTATGAATACAGATCATACAAATAGTCAGTTGATTTGTAAGCAAGAGCTTTAATTGCTTTTGCAAAACATATCAAACCAAAGTAGTTATTTCATGATTATTATAACTATTTCAGCATATGTCTTTTATCTCCTACATTTGCGATACTTCTGCTTCTTTGATCCTTTAACTAGCCCATTTTCAATCCATCTTATACCTATATCGGAACACATAGACTGTTAAGTAAAATATATTAATGAAATTCTTACGCAGAGAGGTAAATGTTACTAAAATGATATAGGTATAACTATATATGTCTGCCTCGCTGCCTCTTCCGGGAGTACAGGCGTGAGGCAACTTTTTTAATTTAATGATTATAATACCTATATAAAGTTAGTATTACCTACGTATATTCTTACGGGCAATTGTAGTAAAGATACCTGAAGTGTAACGTTTTTGGAGCTGTTTTTTTTAAGCCCACATAAATTGAAAACTCTACATTATATAGCGTTGAAGCAACTAAAAGTAGAGTTTAAACGGTTACCGGTATTTAAGTAACAAGCGTTACACTAAGGCTATGTTGACGCTGTTCATGATGGGACACCATTGGCGGCGTTTGAGGTGCGTAACACTTCAAACTACTTCGAACCCTTTGCTTTCTGAATGCTATTGTTGTGTGGTAATGGTACTAACTATGCCATTGGGGCTATTTCTTTCTAACCATATCTCGAGAGAGTTATAACTAACA
The DNA here is from genome assembly GCA_018245175.1 of Elbella theseus. NCBI lineage: Eukaryota > Metazoa > Arthropoda > Insecta > Lepidoptera > Hesperiidae > Elbella > Elbella theseus. Next base: position 6,881 of record DWMO01000193.1, read on the forward strand.
CAGAGAAGAGTATCTGTTACGGCATTCAAATACCTGTCTTAGCAACACCGTTCACAGATTCTATATATAGAGAGTTTTTTAATAACTGATAACCATTTTTATATTAGATTTTTGGCATTGATTTTTAGCATTCGATGCTTGGTGCAAAGATTCGCTATAACAGCTGTATATTTATGAAACATCACGCCTGTGACGTGTTATATGTTAAATCGATGAAAATAGAAGAGATAGGGTAGGGAGAACGACCTACCAACCCGTATTGGGGCAGATTGTGAACACTTGAACCTTCCCTCGCGCTCGCAGGCTTTGTGTGCCAGGCGCAGCAATAACTGAGGCAATAGTGCCAAGAGGTAGCGCTGGATTCCAAAGCGCCATTAGAATGCAAATTTAAAATGGATATATTCAAGTAAATGTATGAAGGGAACGATAAATGTTCAAGAACTACGTCAGGTTTGTATTGACAAAGATATTTGGCAGTCGGTGCTCTTTACCTACACCGTAAAGGATTTGGCGTGATGGTGATAATAAAATTGTATAAATGTACAAATATGTAAATACTAAATTTCACTGTATATTATAAAGTCTTTTAAAATTTTTATTATGATAAAAAATGTTGTCTATTTTGTTAAAAGTGAAATGTAATCAAAAATTATTGTTATCGTTTATAAAACAGTAAATATTAAATATTAGGTATGTAAGATTTTTCTTTATATATTTTCCATAGAACATATAACTCTTACATCGTAGGTGCACTATACTCGTCTGCCTACCCTTCCGGGAAAGTACAGGCGTAATGTTATGTTTCACTACCTAAACAACTGACTCAAGGTAACCTTCCGTCGGGACTAATTAGGCTTACCTCAACACATAACAATACTTACACAGATTAATAATAATTTAATAAAACATCCATATAATATGTATAAGTATTTAAAAATATAGTAGGTATTGAAATAGAATGTAAAAAATAGACGATAAGTTCAATGCTGTAATATTAATTTGTCTTAGAAATATATTACTTTTACTATTAATTATTTAAGATATTTTGTCTTTAAAATTATTTACTCAATGAAATGAATAATTTTAAGTGTGAATATATACAGGTTTTAGGTAAATATTATTTGTTTTTTAGAAGACAAACTGAGGATAGGTACATAATTATTTATTATGCAAACGTTTGACACTTTTGCACTTACAACAAATCATATTCCGACAAACATATTTCCATATTATGTATGTGTAAGTACTTACATAAATAGTGTGTGATTATTAAAAATTAGACAATTAGGTATTAAACAATTAAAAGATATATATTCATGTTCATTTATAGATGTTTATTTATCTAACCTGATTATTTATTGATAAATAATTAACTACAATCAAAAGTCTAATTATATTCTTTATTGCAACTTTATAGGGAACATTACATTACAATGAATCTCAAAACAATCCTAACAACACTATTTAAGTAAACACTATAAGGTTTAATAATTCATTATTGTACGGCAACTCACCATCTATTCCATGGTTCGTAAACGTAACTGGTGATATGTAGGAGTATACTACACTCGTCTGCCTACCCCTTCGGGGATTACAGGCGTTATGCTACGTTTAATTTGATAAAAATGTTGTCTATTTTGTTGAAATACATTATAAGTATACAAAATAATATGTGTATTCGAATGTAAACTGTTATAATCATATCTTAGTTACTTAATCATCCCCATGATATGTTGGGACGCCAACCGATGGTATACTACGCTGTATCTTCTCTTTTCATTCTTTTCTTCCGGCTGCCAAGAAAAAAAAACAAAATACAATAATTCATAAGCGACAGTGACATTAAAACAGCCCCTTTTTATATATTTTTTTTTTCAAGATACAAACTTATAGAGATAATTTATTTATAATATGATACTAAAATTATTTCTTATAATTACTACGACTGTCGACCATTTGGAGTTAGGTACGTATTACATATTTTTATGTATGTTGCATGCAAAATTAAAATTAAAATAGTAGGCGTTAAGGATATCATATAGGGTACCCATGACAGAAGATTTTACAGTGTCCAAAATCTACTATATAAAGTGTGTCCATCATATTTTTCTACTTGCGGGAATGGTTTTGACAAAGTGATGTAAATTCGTCTGTTAGTACACCACAGCTATTACTAGTCTAGAATATCAAATCATTGTTCATCACCAAAGTATAAAAAAATTATACGTGTATGTAGGTACGTACCGTTTTATTATTTCTTTTAAAATTGAATACCTTTGCTGTATGAGAGAAGGAAACACTTCGTAAAGAAACGGAAACCAGCCCACATTAGGGTTCCTATTGAGAACCTACTTACTCTAACATGTGTTACGTGTATGAAGTCTAAAAACCCGCACTTGACGTCTGTACCTGAGTATGGCTTGACCTTTCTCATACTCAGAAAATATCCATGTACAACAGTAGAAAGATGAAATCATTATATAATGAGTCTGAATTATTAATATTCCTGTTGTTAACCCAGATATCCGTTCGTATTTATCCAAAAGCAATACATAGATTGAATAAATAAAATCACAGAATACCTAAATAATTTTATGGAATGAATGAATGATTTACAAAACGCATTAATGAATTCATGGAATGAATGAATGAATTCATAGAATGAGTTGTTAATAGAACAGAGAATAATGTAATGTTTTCTAGCTATGTACAGTACTTTCATATAATTTATATTCGTAAACCTGAAGAATTATACGACCACCAACATCGCCGCTTCGTACATGTGAAGCTGGTACTTCGCACCAAGATTATCATCTGGATTATTACGTCAAGTCACTTCCGTCAGTTGGACTCAGTACAACGCTCAGTACCTACGATAAAACACAATTTGAACCGCATCTATACATAGTGAAAATTATAATAGCTATGTAGGTGACTTCTGTACTGGGTAAACGTACCCTGAACTCCGACATAAACCCGTTTTTTGTAAGAGTGCAGTTAAAACAAACCACTGAGTTAAAACAGCAGAAAATTTGAGAAAAACATCGATCCTATGTAAAATTGTTAACAGATATTTATGAACTCTATAAAATTCAATGCTAATTAAATTTTTATATTATGTAAAATTTGATAAGCTTATTAAATTATACTATACCAGAGTTTTTTGATTAAAAATAATTTAATATCCAAAATCTCTACAATATAAAATTGTATCCAAATATTAAGGTAGTCGGTAGTAAATTATATAAATACATAATATTTACAAGTATTTTCTTATTCCATTACGGTTAATTCTTACTATCATTCATTTTGCCAGCATTGTTTTCCTTTAATGTCGACCATACCTAATCGAGTACATGCCCTTTAGGCAAGTAAAGCAGAGCCCAAATATGCCTACTTTAATGTAAAAATCGGCACGTTATTCTTAAATAGGTTTTCTTCCCCTTTAACAGGATAAAGGGATTTTTTAAAATTAGATCCCTGTTACTTAACAAACACTTATGGACACGAATCTAAAATGAGAACGAAGTATGAAAAATGCAGTATTTTAAGATCAACCTGATTAACCGTCATTCTCATTACGAACCATGGCATGAATTCACCCGCGTACGAAAAGAGTAATGTGCCCCTTACCTTAAAATGATTGTCCAGCCATCTATCGGAAACTAGTAGTCAACATAATTTCTAACGCGTCTGCCATCTATGAATCCATTTCTGAACGAATACTTGCGATTGACTTGTGCCATAACGTAAAATAATTTGTTTTCTTGCTAATAGATGGCTCTGTTATGCAGTTTTTTTCTGAAACTGTATATGTATTGCTACAAACTGTCAAAAAGATAATATTATAACAACAAGAACCCTGATATAAACAATGTTCTCAATTGCTTAGAAATTTATAATATATTCAATTTAATTTTTTCATAATTTTTCTACAGATTCTTTTATATTTTATATT
>DWMO01000194.1:0-10829 GCA_018245175.1 Elbella theseus
ACACGACTTTTAGCGTTCTCTCGTTAATATGACTCTACATTCTCGCTGAATTATGATTTTAAGCAACCAACTAAATATGCGTGCTTAAAATAATCTTAAACCAGATAATATAAGCGGATATCCATTGATAATAAATGAAACTAAACTTATTATCGATAAGGTGCTTTAGCTTTATTTGTCTTTATTTATATGCAGTTTTTTATAATCCGTTTTAAAAGTACTCATAAAATTTATTATTCAACTTATAGCTACTCAAAAGAGAATTATTTCGATTATATAAGATGAAAAAAATTTTGAGTACCGGAAAAAAACGTTACAAATGTGTTTTTAACTAGAACCAGTTAACGAACACGGCGAGAGTGTACATCCACCCGTAAAGCGCGTACATGTTAACTTTTTGCCCACGACAGCATCTGTGTCTCCAGCAGATTCTTGTTTAACAACGGCTTTTAATTTTTTCATATGTCACCTATTAAAATAGTGTTAAATACAACAGGCGACGAGCGAAGGAATTTAAATTGTATTAAGCGCTGTACCTACTTAACATTTTGTCGTAAAAAAAAACTGGTTGGTTTTTTTTATTTTCATTATGGTATGTGGTTACTATCCTGGTCACGCTGTCATAACACAAGTTAAATGTTATATTAAATTGTACTGTATCATTGTTGAAATTTATCTGAATGATTTATAATACATATATATGTATCTATCTTTTTCTACAATTCAACGAATACATATAAATATCCGTTCCGCTGTTGGCTCCCTAGTTTTAGATAACTGTTCAAGTAATAATAAATTTTACTTTAAAAGAAACAAAAGATAATTTTATCATGTACTCCGGTTATGTCACGCAAGATGTACTCCAACAGTGACATTAACATAAGCCACATGCCATGTGCCCGGTTCAACGGAAAGGAAAATGTTTATTTTGCATATATATTTTAATATATGAAGTCTTTGCACAGCCATGTGTCACGATTAACTGGACTTAAGTCTTAATCCTTTCAAAACATTAGTATAATTTTGTCTACTTGGCTTAAGTTAGGTACGGGCTTCACCGTGGCCCAGAAACGAATTATGAAAAAAAACTCTGTGATTATATATTTTTTTAATATTATATTTTTTTTAATATGATCTTTTCATTACCTGTATGAATGACTATGACCTTTTTCATTTAATTACCGGTCAAGAATCTTTTCTGTACCTGCAACAAACATGGAATTCACCCGATCATGTTGTTCGAATTCTATATTTAAAATAATGAAATCTAAAATATTATAAGGGAAATATTTTTGTGGACAAACATAGAATATTCAACTAAGAAATTAATCTCAAGGCTATTTCCGATTTCAAACAAGATTGAAAGAATGAGACAGTTAATACCAGTATAACTATGTAACTAAAACGAAAAGGACTATAATCGCATTACGTTTGTTCTCAAAAGATTGTACACGTCATTAAAGCTGTCTATTCACAGTCTTGTCTTCAATGCGTTCATTACGAATATTGCAATTCATTTGACAGGCGTAGGAGCGCGATAAAATACACGCCGGTCCTAAATTCGAAAAGCGTTAATAAATTAACATATACGCTGTAACAGGACGGCGGCAGTGGAACTGTGTAATTTGCACACGTTTTAGTTGCAAGTAATATTTTATGGTGCTGGCGTTTAATTGCATATGAATTATGAATATTTACCGGTGTCATTCCGATGTCATACTTTCGGTGTGGAGTACGTGTAGAAGATGTAGCGGTTTTATTAATATGTTCTTTTGTTATTTTTGTTACATGTATATATATTGGGATTCTTAAATATGCTTACTATATATACTCGTACATAGTATGTAAATAGAGTTTATCTCCATTGAATTAAAATATATAAAAAAAATATTTAACAATCAGAAATCATTTACATTTTAATTTAATTTATTATATTAAAAAAATAATTTAAACACTCGTAGTATATTATTACAATATAATATCGAAATACATACTTCAAACAATATTTTATAGGTACATACAGCGTTTTAATATCAGATATAAGAAAAAAAAATAAAGGTTTAGAATAAAGGTGTTTACACACAAAGCCAGTCGCCACACACCCGCTGTCGCTCCCGTCGCCACTTGTGAATCGCGCCGCAAAGCGACAGTTGTTGCGTTCACCTCGATCTGTCAGTGGCATAATATGCGGTGCGCCGATATTTATCGATTCCACGGCGAAACGTATCGTGAATGTCAATTAGTGGTCGTGATGTATAAATATATTCACACTGACGTATTTACAGCCCCTCATTCCGCTATTAATAAGCTTCAATGTAAGCTGTTAAACATTAGACGACGTGAGCTATTTGCACTGTAAATGGCAACCTGTTTAATTCGCAGTTAGCACACCTTGGACACATAAATTTACATGACTCTATTATTCGCAGATAATTACTTTGTAATGTTATTATTATCTTTGGTGAACAAAAAATATTGCCATAACAATTGAATGACAAATAATTTTGAATAATAAAGAATGATACTGGCAATAAGAATATATTGAAATAATAAAAAAGTAAACATACATACACATTATTGTATATTTTATACGTAGATGTGTCTATGAATCTTTAAGCTTTCATAGAAGGTTTTAGTATTGATATACTTTTTAAACGAGTTAGATGCTCCATTATAGTAAATTGGGACCCAACCCCTGATCTAGCAAATCGTTAGAGAAGCGCTAATGCTCCTATATCTGCCTTATAGCTTTTTTTGTATTGTTCTAGAAACGTCTATTTGTTCTATATCGGTCGCACATTACACAACACTTCTACTTAACGACTTGGGATTGACGAGTTCTTTTATTTAGCCTCCAGTTCTATCTAGTAGTATAGTATACTCCCCTCACACACGTATTAAATTCTACGACCCACCATGTAATGGAGAGTGAGACTATTGCCATACCGAGCACAGATCCAGACTCCGAGCTACCACTAACTACGTTATTGTATATTAGAAAAATCAGATAATATCCGACCCGGGAATTGAACCCAGGAACTTCCGATCAGCAGTCGCGCTTGCAACCACTCGAGCAATGAGGTACTCAGGCAGATTACAAAATTAAAAATTTAAAAGCACAGATTACATGAAATTACTTACACGGCAATTCAAATCTAAACAAAGCGATGGAGGCGATTAAGATATTAAAAAAATAACTGCAACAATCCGTAATTATATGTGATGTGTATAACCTTGTTTTGTGCATTTAAGGTTATATTCAATTTATAAGGTTAAACACCTCCCTGCTACATAGAAAATATTCAGACCCAAGTAATAAAAGTGCACATAAAATTATTATAATCAGGAGGTATTATGTGGCAACATGCACGAACACTGGAACAGCCACGTCAAGGATGGAAATTGAGCAACAGAGTTCTATTGTTTAGTAGCAGACATGAGTGTATAAGATATGCTTTCGTAGGTAATTCAGTAAAAATTATCTAAGAAATAAGATTTATTCAAATCTACCATATTAAATATCGTAAAATAAATAAATAACAATGAACAGTTATTTTTACCATTTTTAATAATTACATTTTAATTACAAATACAATTTATAATTTAATTATACTTAATAAGAATTATTTATTGTTATCTATGACATTTTCGACGAGTAGTTAAAGCTTTAGACTGAATTAAAAATGTGTCATTATTATCATGGATGCAATTAATGCACTCATATAAGTTACAATTCAAAATTTTTCTTAGTGGGGAAAGAAAGGTAAATATTGTAAAAGTTGGCTGGAATATTTTAAAATTCGGAAAAAATCTGAAAGTTTTTTATTCAACAATATTAGAAAATTCATATTTTAAAATTCGAATAAATACTGAAAATATCTTATTCTAGATGCCTTTCGTATGAATTGAAGATCACTTACAATTCAAACAATGGATTCGCGGAATTTCCCGCCACGCTCTAGAGCAGCGGAATGGTAGACGTAACACGACTTGGAGAACATTTTGAAGGCCCCTAAAATTTTTCACTTTATGCTTTCCTTCACGGTCACAGTAAGTAACATAAAAATAATTTAATCTTAAAGCGCTTGAAATTTTTTTAAAAGTTTCCCGCCAGGATTTGAATTCAGGACCTTTGAAAGGAGGTTGAACTCTACGCCCCTGGATTCTAGGAGGTACTATCCTAAACCTCTACCGCTCGCAATATTATAATTATAATAACATACAACACAACGCTATATAATACAATGTAATAAATAACACGAATACATTTCCGCAACTCTACCCAAATAATATAACTGACGGGGCCGCGAATAAATTTATTTTTCCAACAAAACATCAAATTAATTAAGCGCTTAGCAATTCACGAAACTTGTTCGCTTATCGTTATTTATGTGTAATTAATGTGCAATTACACCGGCGGCCAATAAATCAACGGGTATCTTTGTAATTAAATTGACTGACTGTTTTTATATAGCGGCATAGATACGCCGGTAGATAATGTAGGGGTTTTTTTATTATTACCTCTTATTGCTTAAAGACTGGCCAGTTCAGTGGTGAGTGATGGTTACTATTAAATCAATTGTCGGTTCGATTTTTACCCTACTAGTTGTGGTACCCTTATAATTTTGTTCGTTCCCTTAACCTAATAGATGTGTTCATTATTTGGCTGTGTCAAATTATCTGTATAATTATATATTAAAATGATTATAGTATATGTACATGCATATCGTGGTCAGCTAGTTACCATAACACAGGCTTTGTCTAGTTTAACCCTTTGAGGTCCAGAGTCCAGACGTATCGGTTTTCACACTTCTGTCTTAGGACTAACAAGTCTTAGGACCACAGAGGGTTGAACTAAACCCAGAAATGCGTTATTTTCATGAAGTAACAAATTGTTAAGAATCGTGTTTCCAGCGATATCCTTCACACAGTGACACAGCAAAGCCTTAACTTAGGTATACCTAGAAATAAGCTTTCGTAATAGGACCTAAAAACAAGTAACTTATATAGTTGTAACGGTCGTAAGAATATGAATAAGTAACTAATTTGAAACGCTTCTTGCGAAGATCAATTAGCAATATATTTTGTTGAACAACATCAAAAAACAATGTTCCATTAACAAGTCAACTAACCTTACTTTATGATGGGCACAAAAAGTGTAGAGCTGTCTATACTTTTTGTGTTTACCATACTTTTACACGACTTGTAAAGTACACTCGCGTGCATCAGAACCGGTGTAAACATGTTACAGCGGAGGATTAATTGTTCGACGGTGTATCGCACGCACATTTAATTAAAGAATGATTTGTGTTAAATGGTATACCAATAAAACTGTTCGAACATATAAAGCGGCCTGCGCACTATCTGCCAAGTGAAATTCCTTTAATTTTTCTATGTCAAATCTCGTTTTTCACGTGCCACTTGTCGATAGAAGATTCACAGAAAGGAAATAGATGTAGGTATGTTATATGTTTAAAGACAAACGTTAACAGAATAAAAAGTTACAAATGAGGTCAAAGTATTGCAGTACGGTTCTAATTCAATTTTCATGTTAATCTTTCTCCATTAAAATAGCTGGCCAATAAATAACTGAAACTTGAGAATATCAAACTTCTCTCTCTTTTTAAAAGAAATAAACTCATAAACATTTATTACGGCGTATAACTATTAAACTGTAAAATTGTACACTATTTAAACGGATCTAAACTGCAGAATACTTAAAAGATATTACATAAATCAGATAAATAATTGCTTTATTCAGACAGAAGTGAGAAACCAACAGAGTACAGAGTATAAAAAATTTGAATGATTAAAATGAGAAAAATATGGAAAGATAATAGTGGAGTAGTAAATAAATTTGAGTGGATAGCGAGCGTAGTAAAAGAGACAAACCTGTAGGAGTTATAATGTTCAATAGACACAGCCTCCGTGGCGCAATGGTTAGCGCGTTCGGCTGTTAACCGAAAGGTTGGTGGTTCGAACCCACCCGGGGGCGAAATGATTCGATTTTTGTTTCCTTTCATCGAAAACAACAACAGTTTCTCAGCATTTTTCAATTGCAGTACCTACTAAAAATAGCAATGTATCAAATAAAAAATAAAATTAATTTAATATTTGGAACACCAACTATTTTTTATGTCCAAAAATTAATAGTGGATTTCATTTCGGTCGATGTAATGATAGTGTGCAAGCTGCCTTAAATGGTATATCAATAATAAGTGGGATGTGTAAATCAGCTAACTAGTTTGTTGCTCAATGTACTATAAATCAGTGCTAATGACGTAAAACAGTTTCGACCGTGTTTGAGTGTTATTGACGACCCGTTGAAAGTTTCGTTAATTACGTGCAGAATTAATTTTCGTTTGATAATAATTAATTAACAGTTATTAATAAAATTAACAAAGATATAATAACATATTAGGTATATGTACGCTGTTATGTATAACCATTGTTCATTTCAGTATTTTGATGATGCGTTTTAGTTAATCAGGTTTATTTATTTTATTTAACAAATTAAGTTCTTTGTGTTTAACACTAAGCGCTACTAATTAACTCAAAATAATTGGGGCTCAAAAGCTATTATTACACATAATTTAGAATCTTTAAAATTACATATTTTGTTTTACAAAAACGCCAAACACAAAAAAAAACTCAAAAGAAAAAACATAAAATATATAGTATGGATATTACCAGTGCATTTGTGGCCTAAATTATTAAATAATTATGTGTAAATAAAAATGTAATCAGCTCCCAATTATACTGACCTAATATAATTTGACACGTTACGTCATGCGTCACAATTGCGTCACTCTCGTCTCGTGTTCCAATCGAAGTATGACAGCCATCACTCGAATACTAACAATTACAGCTATAATCACCTCCATTACAACGATGTACGATAATATATCTATATTGCCTTTAATTATATCAGTTTTTTCCCTCACTGTACCTGTAGCTATGTACCGTAATAACCAGTCAGACATTTATCAATTTTATATTTAACAGTTTAAAGCTCAATTTCGTGTGCAGCTATTTCACCTAAATATAAATATAATTCCATAGACAACTCATGGAACTTTAAACCTTAAACCATGAAGTGTAGAGGTTATTTTAATTTGTATAAATAAGTACAGACATTGAATAATTTCCATAATTATTCAATATTGCGTTGTGACACGCAACACACTGACAGCACTCATTATCTAAGTTGGACTTGTCATTTGATTCTATTTCTTTTTAATTATCGAAAGCACTTGTATGAGTTGTAACACTTAGGTGTTTGTTCCGGCAATGGAGGAAATGTTTGAGCGTGTATTACTATACAATTAGAGGCCATTGTGACCGATCAATCAATATTTTTATTATCTTCCGTCTTGTTCTTCTTAATCAATAATCTTCTTAATCACAGCTGTACTTTGTAAATGTCAGAATATTATAATTTCGTACGGCGAAATATTTAATCTTATCTCTTCTAAGATTGAGTAGATATCCAATCATTGTATCTCTTAACTCTTGTTATTAACATACATAATTACCTATGATTAGGGGTTGGTTGTTCAGGAAATGGATTAGTTCCTGCCCTAATCAGATTATACTACCCGTATTGGCAAAAGTATATAATTCGCTCGCTTTTTTACCAACCTCTACAATTCTCTGTTGATTTCATATTTTAAATTATACGACCAGACGAATATTTGATTTGAAATTTAAAACAGTCGAATTAAAATATCCAAGAAGTTCGAAATAATTGAAAATATTTCAAGATATAAAGGTAGTTGACGCTTTATCGACAATATATTATTTCCCCATACTTTACACGTACATATGTATGTATGTAAAGGTATGGGAAAAATGGTAACCTCTATACATTGTTAAAATTTTTTAGATTTTTTATACTCGGTTTTTGTAAAACTCAACAATCAAGATTTATCAAAAACATTTAACACTAGAGAAAGACGTGATATAAACACAAAAAACAAACGTATTAAAAATCTTCTCCAATTCGGAAGCATGGTTATTTTAAAATTTAATAATTAAATTTAATAATTGAAATAAATTTAATAATTGGTTATTTTAAAATTTAATAATTGAATAATTGAAGTAGTACACATGCTAATTAATATTATTAAGCCTTTTTATCTTCCAAAACCCAAGTCCAGTTCCCCGGGGTAGTGTAGAGTCGTAAAGCGAAAACACCGAACATTTCGACCGCGAGGAAACAGAACCCGTTCATTACTCACATAAACGTCACGGCTCCAACAGCACACAAATGAATAACGGCCGGGCTGCCAATTACACTAAAAAATGTCCGCCGGCGCCAATTAAAATGATTTACATGTCAATATATCGCCGGCATAACGAAACGTATTTCATATTGTTTGGCTTAAAGCCTTTATTGGATTGCTTATGACTTTAATATTTTTTATCTGTCCCGTTCGAAATTCGAATTTTCCGGATGTTTTGTATTTTTTGTATATGCGAATCGAACGGACCGACATAAAACATGGCACCAATACAATCTAGCACAGTACACTTATTGTCACGTTCTCATTTCAATCCTTTATTGAAACTGTTAGATCAAACAATTCATATTTCTTCTGCCCATCAAACCTTTCAATTGATTTCAAACCAGTAATCTTCTAACAGCCGTCTGAGCTCACCGTTGCTCAAATTTGCATATCGTTCGCGATACCCCCTGCCATTACAAAGAATCATCGAACTTTTATTTATGCATTAATTCAATTATCATCCTCGTATCTATTCATTGCGCGTTTAATCATGAAATCAAAAGTTTTTACTGTGTATTTTATAGTCATTGCTTTTCTTTCGTATATAAACATTATTATACATTTTTTACACAGTTATGTTTTGCTCCCGCGCTAGTTTATTGCGTGATCGCGTGTCTACACGATATAAAATGTTTTCAACCCATTATTTTATGGGATGTTGATTCTTTAGTATTTTGTACGGCTAATTTAGACAGGGCTATTAATAACGTTGTTATAGTCACCCCCAATTAGAAAGTTTGTAATTATTCGCTTACATTCCTGACGTGTACTGTCTTATTTTTAGCATCCATTTTGTGAGATTATAGCGATAAGAACTTCCGCTAGATTGTTCAGATTCTAGACCCTATCTGCGCTGCAGATGTTCTTACTGAGTAAATTCCAGGCTGTAAAGACTCCAGAAAAGTCTTTCTACTCACGTAAACCAAGCACTAGTAGTAGCCACAAGCTTTGTAAAAGCTTTACTTGAAGCTTAAGTTTTATATTGACCTGGTTAAGTTTTTAACGAGGTATAATATAATAGATAGAATTCTTCTAGAATCCTTTGATTGAAAAGATAAATTAAACTCATAGGCAATGAATATCATGCTTAACAATGATAAGTGTTACCAAGTAAAATATTCTTAAGTTATCAGCGTTAAATATATACACCGCTTACTATCCAATGGGATACAATTAATTATCATAAGCAAAAGAATGATAATTTCAATAGACAGCGATTGTATGTAACATCCTTTCATTATTAATATTAATATAAATATCAGTACAACAAAGCCCATAATAATAATGTCCAGTATTAACATAAACTAAAAAAGAGGCCGTCTATCAATTCAACGAAAACAACTTATCATTCAGCCGACAAAAAACAGAAATCCATTACAAGAGAGCATTAACAAACAAATGTTCACACTTAACCTTGCTTCGCTGTATGTATACTTCATTATTATTGACTTACCAAGCAAAAATGTAACCAACACAGACCATAATCACAGTGAATAAGGTTTAGAATAGCATGAAGCAAACGCGAGAGAATTTGGTGAAGATAAAGCAGTGGTAGACGCTTTAACAGAAAGGGGTAAAGTTAAAAATGATTACAACGAGCCGTTAAGTAACGTTGTCGACTTTTTAGGTGTCTCAGGTGTCGTGGAAAACTTAATTTATGTTAAACTCGTTCTCGGTCCGATTATTCAAGCAGCGATGGGTCAGATAAAGAAGATTAATCGAGACGGTGGTTGAAATTAAAGTTGGAAATAAAAAATGCGGAGACAAGCCACCCGTGTGGTACTGTCTACCGGAATGAAGATTTGGTGTTGTTTTTTGGTTTATAAGTGGCGAATGACTCGAATGAGGACTTATTGACGCTACCGTTGGTGCACCGTTCGTGGACGAAGCGTTTACTAGTATTATTGTTGATTTATGATGTCACCGACATTGAAAGTGGAATAATAAGTGACATGAGCCATCTCGATGTTTACACACTCAAAAAATGTTCTTGTACAAGTAACACATCTGGTCTCTTTGTTAAACACTTTAAACACGTGGATGAGTGTATAAATTTTAACCAACCTAATTAAGGTTAACGAACTCTCCAGTTTTTTTTTGTCTAAAAGAATCCCTGTACTTGTCAAGCTTTAAGAAGAAAGCGACCATCCAGTAACAATATAACTAGATGCATTTAAAATATATAAAATGTAGAGATTCTTTTCGACTACTCGCACAATACGCAACTCTAACTGATCCGTTCTTGTATACTTATAACTGTTCCGTTGATATTATATCCCTATCGTATTCTTTATCTAATGGGTAGTAGGCACCAGCCTGCTTTAAAATTCGGCCCCTGTTTTACAATGATATGGGGCGAAAAAGCTTAGTGCTGAATACAAGGTCTAGAACATTATTACCGATTATGATAAATTAGGCAGAATTTGTGCTATGATAACCAGACCGTTGATTTTTTTTTTTTTTGCAACCCATTACTATTCCACTGCTGGAATACGGGTCTCCTCTCATATTGAGAGGGTTAAGGCCATAGTCTGCCACGCT
>DWMO01000195.1:0-10806 GCA_018245175.1 Elbella theseus
TTCGAATCAAATTCCCGGAGAACGAGTTGTTTCTTTGTTTGTTTCTGGTCTGAAAACTTGGCATCACGTGCCACACGGTGTGCTATACAAATTGTTACGATTTACTTTAAGTTCTAATGTTCGTACATGATATATAGGCAGCTCAAAGTAAATATTGCTTTATCTATAATTTTGGTATTTCTGTATGCTCTAGTTTACTAGAAGACTTATCAAGATTGGTCAGTTAAACCTGAAACTATAATAAATGAAAACAAATATTTTAATCTTCGGCACGACACTAGGATATTTTCGAAAATGAAATCAAAGGGTTCTAACTTTTTATCGAAGAAATGATTGGTAGGTTATAAGAATTTTTTTTTGTCCTTGAATCTTGTACTTGTACTTTAAAGAAGTATTTGTATGATTAATATTCAACGAAAATACCGCATATATGAAAAAAAAAAATCTAAAATGAAATGTGATCTTCGCGGTATAAGTACCAGAACGTATATATATTATAAAACAATGTGTATAATATAGTTAATTGCAATTGGCGTTACTTTGCGCTTTCATTATTATTGCATATATCTACAGGATTTTGCTACGACATGGTTAATGTTTGATGTATACTTTCATGCAGTACGGACTGTTCTTCCATCCACAAAGGATATGTGCGCATGCATATAAGATCTGAAAGACATTTGCATCGCTATACCTGCCGATGAAGCAATAAGTGTCGACTTGTTTATATATGATAAGTATATGTGGATGTATTTGTACTACAGATCATAGTGTGGTGGTACACGACGAAGGCGGCGCTGGTGGCGTGGGGCGGCGGCGGCGGCAAGCACGGCGGCGCGGCCGGCAACTCCGCCGCGCAGCACGCCTGCTCTTCGCTCTGCGACGAGGTAACATTTAATTCAGAATGATCAAACAACACGCAGTAATCTACTTGGCACTTGCTTTCGCTTCCTGATGCTTACCAATCTCGCCTCGACGCATCCATACCTCGCTATTACTTCAACAAACCAAGTGCCTAGTTGACTCTTCGGATTGTTAGCATAGCGGTATTTATCGTCGTACGGACCTCCCTGAAATGCTGTTTCCAACGCCTTCAGTCCGTGCGTGCGTGTGTGTGCGTCTTTCTTTATATTCTTTTCTGTTTGTTAGTAAAATACTCATAAAAATTGTTTCGCAGGTTGTCGTGCTGTGGCGTCTAGCCGCATTGAACCCATCCTTGGCACCTCATGAAAGAGACACACTCCATGAACAGTTTGCTCAGTGGCATATGAAAGTTCTTGACAAAGTGAGTAACGGACAGTTATATATCAATACTTTATATTATAGGTTTAGTATATAGGCCGTCTGTTATCAGTAAAAGTAAAAAAGCTTGAGGTTTAATCGTGCGTATGAGATTTAATGAAGTTGTCCGGAAGATCTTTCATAAAAACAGATATTGGTAACAATAATTTAATAATTACATAAACTTCATATAACCACGACTGCGATTGGTCAAAAACTAGAATATGTTAATGTCTAGAATATAAGTTTAATCTATTAACTTTACTATGTGTTTTTAATGTATGTATACTTATAATTAGACTATCTACATTTATGTAATTAGAAACTTAATTTCAAATTGTATAAAAAAATTTGCTACATATATTTATATAGTTACATTCTGATATGTACGAAATAGTTATGTCAATTGGTCGATGTGCAGGTGGCAAAGAACCGCAACAGTCACCTCGGCACGTCGCACTCGTCGCGCCACCCGCGCTCGCACTCGCACCCCGCCTTCATCAACGGCATCAGTGAGACCGAGGTGTTCCCCGGCTTCCACCCCGCCATGGAGGCTTGCTTCCTCGAGTGGGACGACTACCAGATACCTGGGGTCACCTACACTAAGGATCTCAACCCACTGTACCACAGCCCCTTCACTATATTTCGACACGGGGACAAGAACGATGGTGTACACCAGGTTTGCATGTTCTTGCGCTATATCAATCTTAAATATTTTATAAATTAATTGTCTCGTATTGCGATATGCAGCTCTGTTTTGTTACCTTTTTTACACACTACTCCTTACCTTCGGCAATATTATAAGAAATCGGCTTCATGTTTCGATAAATAAATTTATCACTCCCAGGTAAACTCTTCCAAGGCAGTATTAAACAACGAGATGTCTCTCAATTACCGTCTCACCAACCCAGACCCGACTATGTTGCATCGGAACTTACTGCACCGAAACAGTCGAATCAATATAGACCTGTCCATGCCCGGGCCGTCAAATCAGGTAAAAATATTTTGTATACCTATTTTATTTTCATATGTTCTTCATTTTATTTCTTAAGTAATTACTAATTACTTTTATCTCTCCAAGTTACTATTGTTATTATAAAGAACTTGTATTTTTCTTAGCCATGTGGTTCTGGAGATGGGCCAAACGAAAGCGCTCGAGACTCTGGTGCAAACGACGGAAATCATTCCAGTGTATCCTCAGAAGGTAATTATAAAAGCATGCTGTATTTATTTAAATAGGAACCGAATCCACATACATACAGTAATATCCCGGACTGACGCGATAGGTGGGACCAAGAGTTAGCCATGTAAGTCGAATTCGCGTAAGTCGAGGTCCAACTTTGCATATAAATACAAATAAAATTTGTGTAAACGGGACCAGAATCTAAAGAAAACAACAATTTAGAAGAAACATGTTTAAAAAATGTTACATAATGAAAGTAAAAAAACAACGTAAACCAAAGTTATTTTGATGTCGAAGGCTTCATATATTCTAACAATGTCGCCTAACGAGTTAAGTTTTTCTTCTTCTCACGTAAAATTTCCTCGTAGCATGCCAGTAACTTTTTTATTTCCCGTTTTGTAGTAGACACGCGTTCTTGATTGGAATCTATTTTTTCTATAATTTGTAACCCCTTTTCAATTGTATTTAGGCCTTAAATGATAGCCTTGTGTAGTAAGCTTTAAATGTTTTAATGAGTCCCTGGTCCATCGGTTGAAGCAAGCTGGTAGTGTTTGGTGGTAAAAATACAACTTCCATCCGTGGATCGAAATTAATTAGAGTTGTAGGAGGATGACCTGGTGCGTTGTCAATAAGTAGCATCACTTTAAATGGAATTTCTTTCAATTGGCAATAACGTTCGACTTCAGGAATAAAATGATGACCAAACCAGTCTTCAAAAAGAGAAGCTGTCACCCAAGCTTTCGCATTAGATTTCCAAATTACGGGCAAACCAGCTTTAGATTTTTTTAAGGCTCTTGGATTTTCTAAGCGATAAACTAAGAGAGGTTTCAATTTACAATCACCAGCTGCATTCGCACCGACCATCACTGTAGATCGATCTTTGGCAGCTTTAAAACCTGGAAAGGTTTTTTCTTCACGCGAAATAAAAGTTCTTTTAGGCATTTTCAGTGTTCTTTTAGGCATTTTTAATGTTTCAGTTTAATTTTTTCATCGCCGTAACTACTTGTGATAGTGCGGTGTCACCTCATATAACACGTAATTTTCGGTTCCTTGGTTGCTTCGTTCACTTCATTTTCCTGTACTCCTGGTGTTTATATTTGCAACTTGGATCAATACTTTTGCATCTGCGCATCATACTTAGAATGTATTGCTTTAAAATTATGACAATATACGAGTAAATTTACTTTAAATTGAATTAATTATTATTATTGAGATAGAATATACATTAAGAAACTTTTAAACAAATATGCGGCGATGAGCACTTATCTAATTCAAAGGAAATTACAGAGCAGACGATGCGGATACCAAGTCTGGTCGCAAGTTCTTGGATAACATCATGGTGTTGATATGACGGTAAGGAGAAGCGAAGTACTGAAAATAAAGATAAAGAAAATCTTTTTAACATTTTAATTTTAAAACTATAATCAGAAATAATTTCCAACCTTGAAATTAAATATAGTGCTGCCACCTAGGACTAGAGTCATAAAACATTGCAGTATACGCGTCACCAGAGTCCGTGGCATCGTCATATCTTTTTTTGTAGTTTTTCGTGTTTCTTTCTATCGTTCGTAGTAGTTCGGCCATTTTGATATAGATGTCACTAAGTTTTCTATACAGAGAAGGAAACAATATATTTTGATGGCAGAAATATACTTTGCTAATCTTATCAATGATGATGAATCTTTAAAACTCATAATCAATTGTACTTACTTAACCTTAATAACTTTGCTTTAAAAAAAGATATCTTATTTTTTTTATATGATAATGACCGAGTGCCTAAGCAGTGAAGCAAACAAAATTTGACCCAAAATACATATATCAAGTAAGTTTTGCGTGAAGTGCGCACAACCAACATACCTCTATAATTTTATTGATATAAACGTTTACTTCTGCTTAGTTTATGACTCCGACACTTATTCAGGATTTCATTTTACTCGTAGCATCAATCTAAAGTTAAATTGAAGGGAAAGTTATTTGAAAAAATAAGATTTTTATAAACTACAGAGGTTCAGGAGGTTACTTTAATCATTTGTGCAAACATAGTACTTCTTATATCATATATTATATGAACTTTGCAGCAGTCTCCACGAGTTTCGTCTGCGACTTGCTCGTTACAATATAACGATGGATATTCCTAATGATTTGTTTGTCTTGTATCGAGTAAGATATATAGATATTTTATTCACGGACTTACCGGCATGTTTGTAAGCAATCCGCACTTTGGAAAGGAAATATATTTACATGAGAAATGAGAGAGCCGCCAGTGAACAGACCACATACTAGTAAACCAGTAACTTGAATATAAATCTATAGTCCCCGGGCAGATGGTGTGAATGCCGCACCTGGCCTATACCTATTACATTCACGCAGACGCTTGACCAAATGTAGGGTTATTGCGTTTAGTTTCATGTGCGCCTTTAAGAAATGCCTTTACTCATATTTCATAAACCTAGCTCTGGTTATCTTTGGTGTGAATAATGCAATAATTATAATGTGTGTGATCATGTTATTGTAAGTATTAGGTTAATAAAGTACAATTTTTTATTCTGCACACTCAGTATTTACTGAAATGTATTCAAAAACCATACCTTAGAACCGTTACGGTTAGGCAGCAATGCGCCGATGCAAAAGTATTGATCCAAACTGCTACTGCTCATACCAGAGTCACATGAAGTTAAAGAGGTTTAAGTGAAATTGTTTACGATATCGGTAATTACCTACTGGGAAAGGTCAAACAATTCACTTTAATTTGTAATAAAACGCTAAAAACTATAACATTTCTGCTATATATTCAAGATTTTCCAAATAATTCTCTGTTTTTTAACTTTTAACTATATGCTCAACAGGTGGCAAAATTTGTTTGCGTCATGACAGTAGATGGTTTAAATATAATATTTATATTTCGATAGGCGGGAAGACATACACAGTTGTAATTTTTTAAACTAAAGTAGATGTGTGTTATAAAGAATATTTAAAATAAAAAGTTCGTTAATAAACTTTTGTCATTAATGTGTGTCGTGTCGTTGACCTTTCAGAGATGACAGAAAACTACGATACCAAATACTAGGATAGCAAGACACGAAGAAGTTAAAGTTTCACCGACAAGAGTAGTACAACCTTCTGCAGAGCTAATTGCGAACTGACTGCTCAACCAGTTTAGAAGCAACATGCTTCTCGCTTACTCCCACAGTATTGTCTCATGTCAGTCTCGTACGATGTTTCCCAAATGTTCCCCAAAAGTTTTGTAGCTATAGCGGTGGTATATAGGTAACACGAGTAATTAGATTCCTGTAATAATAGAATATATAACCTGAACAAAAATTTAGTATGGTATTTCTGTTGAGATATTTGTTGTGTATTTTTATGTTTTCAAAACACCGAAGTATTCAATAAAGTAGCAAACTTTCTTTTCGCACAATACTTTCCATTTTACATAATTATAGGCATTTAATCAGTACAATGTGCAGTCCAAGAAATGTCGCAATTGTGTCCTTATGAGGCAGCATGTGCCGTAGAACTGCTACGACTTCTTATAAGCAGATATTATAAAAGTTCAAAAACTTAATTTCTTTGAATTAGTGAACAATTCCACACTTCTCTATTTACCCTAGCTGCTGAAGATCTAGTTAAACTTTGAAATCAGAACATCTAGAATTAATTTTAGGACTTCGGATGTAAAATTCGTTAATAATGATAATAAAATTTATAATAATCGGCCCATTTTGATGATTCCAAAGATGTTAAATATTTAAATTATATTTGATTAAAAATATTTCCGACGCTTTACGACAAAGAACCAAAGATCGTAACCTCTTAGTGATATCAAATAATTGCCTGTTTTTTAAACTTAAATGCTTGTTGCTTAAGATTTAGGTACACGAATAAAATAAAAAGGAAAATTCAAAGTCCTAACATTCTATATCAAACTTTTACAACCCTATGAAGATTACGTTAATAAATTATACTATTTTCATTATTGTTACGTCAGGCACCGCGGCGGAAACACTATCGGAAGAGTGTGAGCACAGGATTAAAACACCCAAGTTCAAAACATGTTAGTTGTACTATTCTTTCTATCGAGTAATAATTTTTTTTATTAGCTAATGTTTTCAAAAAGTAACTGAAAAACTTTTGCATAATTATATTATTTTTTTCATTACGTGCAGCGTTATAAGCGATACATTTTTTTAAAAGTACAATTGTTACCCTTAGGGACTGTCCTAGCGGTTCTTTGGTTACAAAATACGAGGCAGAGTGCGCATGCGTTAGCAAAGGGAAATTTATACTTCACGGTTTTTAGTAATAAGCTGGCATCAAAATTTAATGTAAGTAATATTTCAAATATGTCTTCGTAAGGAATGAAAACTAGATTAACAGCTCTTAAAGCTTTCATAATTCATTTCTTTTAGTGGAACAGTATTCGTGATATAATGACAAATTAAATAGAAATTTAAGTTCATTTACTGCGGGGCACAAGTTATTGCTCAATAGTGAACCATTTTAGATAGAAGATTCTACTCACGTTTCCTATACGAGGTCGATAATACTATTAACACGTTCACGCCGGCGCGGGCCACCGGTGGTCCGCTCTGGACTTTCCCATCTGACGGCGCGGGTCACCGTTGGCCCGCACTAGACTCTCTCATCTGGTGGCGCGGGTCACCTGTGGCCAGTACTAGACTGTCTCATCTGGCGGCGCGGTTTCTTACTTTACTATATTTATATATTGACTATTAGATGGTGAAAGTTAAAATAATATAAATGTAACGTAGGTACATTCATTAAAAACATTTATTTTTAATAATAATTGTAATTAATAACGTATCACAAACAACTTTTGTTCAATAACATAAACATAATGGTACAGTATTATAAATATATTATAACATAAAAAACGGAAAAAAATAATTTTATTTTAATTACAACTTGATTATTTCTTGTTTTCTGTGTAATTTGTTAAAGCATTTCAAGCAAAGTGTTGGCTGACCATTGCATTGCCCACAATACGTCTTAACTTTTGTAGTATTGTTAGTGGCACATAATCTCTGACCTTTTTCTTGGACAAATTTTTATAACATTCCTTGCAGCGTTTACGGGACTCTCTTGCAGATCCCTCATACGATTGAAGAACATGTTTATGTGATGGTATAATTATGACGGTATTTGTTAATTGGCCAAAAGGTGATCAATAATAACTTCTCTAAAATGTAATAAATTCATATTTTTAGTGCCCTATCTTTTATGAGAAAACAGACAATGTGGACAGGTCTAAACAGGCAATTATCACGCGCCGCCGGATGAAGCGCGACATTAATTTGAACGCCGCCTCTCATAAAAGACATTGAACATGGGGCCTGCCGTGAACGTATTAAGGTTTTTCTCTGGGTAGTATACACGAGATAGAATAATGTCGTGTCGTGAATATAAATACCCTTTAGTCGCATTTCTCCTCGAGTCGAGATGGTGGGGTTAATTTTGTTGTAACGTCAAAATAGTGGATTTATGTGCTTATTTTAGAATTCGGCTATTTTAGCCGAGTTGCAAGTACGTTTTGAGTGATTATTTATTGCGATGACGATTATAAAATAAAGTTATAAAAAGGTCCTCTGAATGCGTCAAACAGAAGCTTCAAACCTGAATCACACTATCAAAGTTTTCTAAGGTTGCTGCATAAATACGAAAGAGACGCTATTCCGCACGGGAGTCCGGTGTCTTCACAGGGAAGCAGTAGGTTGGAGCTGCACTAAGTCCAGAATGTCGACAGAACAGCGAACTATCAAGCTTGCAGTCCTTACTTTCTACAATGTCTGTGGAGAGACGCCGCGTGAACTTGTAAACCCCACTGATGAAGACCACTTGACTCCTTTTTGTGCATTTTATTGCATAAATATATATCTCCGCATATATCGGAATCTAGTCGGACTATCCCGAATAACATACTTGATTTAAGCCAGTACGGATGTATATAATCGTGTTGTTTTTTATTTCTATTATTAAGCAAATGATTCGACGAGGAATTACGATTACGAAACAATTACAATTCTAAAAAACACTATTACGTGCAATAGAGTAGAAAGAAACGAGTCCAACAAATATGTAGTTCTGATGCTTCTTAATTGGGACATTAAAAGGATTAAATATAATGATTGTACTGTCATTGTAACATGAAAATACATCGTTAGACATTTTTCGTGTAAGAGTTCAAAATAAATAAATATATTAATTTCAGAAACTTATATTTTTATAACACTAATGCAAGGCAAGTATAAACGTGATTTTACTATCACATACGAGTAGTTAAAAAAAAGTGATATTGGATGTAACATATGAAAAAATGTATTAATTCACTTAGTGTATATTTTTCAATGCGTACTTATATGTTTAGTATCGAGCAGCCTCCAGTACTGAATACAATTCGCTAGCCGAGATGCTTGTGTGCCAAATACTATGTATAAATGTTCACCGGCTCAGGGTGTGCAGTTAGGTCCCTTTCTTGTAGCTCATGTTTCCCTGGTATTTCGTAGCAATAAACATGTTGATGTACAAGAGTATTGACACTTCAGAAAGAAGCAATGTGCGCAAACTCAAAATTCAGAAGTGCATTTGTCCCCATGCACGCGATTTAATTGAAAAACGCGAGACATCAGCAGTACAATTTTCGTTATTTGTGTTATATTTATAACATCATTTATTAGTATTATTTCATTATATTCAACAGGTATTTTTTTTTTTTGATGTAAGACGATCATTTTTGGCGAAGCTAAATAATATAATCATTTGTGAACTTAATTTAATTTTACTAATGATATTTAATTGCCTGTATAATCTTTATTTTATATCAAC
This sequence comes from Elbella theseus, assembly GCA_018245175.1. Lineage (NCBI taxonomy): Eukaryota > Metazoa > Arthropoda > Insecta > Lepidoptera > Hesperiidae > Elbella > Elbella theseus. Next base: position 9,308 of record DWMO01000195.1, read on the forward strand.
CATAAAGGTAATATTTTATAAAAAATCTAATTAACTTGTTATTTATTGCAACAAAACATTGTCTGAATTAAAATGCATACTTAAGAAGTGGCTAATGTTGAAGTTAACAGATTATGAAGAATATAAAAAATATGTAATGGTTATGAATAATGTAATAGGTTAAAGATGAATGAGTCTTACGGTTCCTTATAAGTGGCCGCAATTTTTTTTAAAAGGGCGGTTTACAATGCTTCGGGAAGTTCTAGTTCCACCGGTAGTGAATGTTGGGTGTAGCAGAGACTTTTTTACTATTAAATGTTTCGTGAGTGTTAATACACATGATTATAAATGTACCGGCTTAACTCGGCTTAACTTAAACATAGAAAAGAAGAACGAAGTCGGCCATAACCGTAGCAGGTTCAAAGTAAATAATAACAGAAGATGTGTACACATTTATTTATTTCATCCTGAAAATAAAAAATATAAAAATGTCGGTAATTATTTATTAAGAATAATAACAAAAACCAATACTATATTAATGTAAATGCTAAATGAATGGAGGCATCGTTGACAGACATAGTTTATTAGGAAGAGCGAATGAAATTCATTTTGAAATATAGCACTTTTCCATAACAAATATTGATGCTGAAGTAACTTAGTCATTTATCTTCACTGCTTGGTGGTAAAGCATTGTCCTGGAGCTTCCTCCAGTTGTTTTGCAACTGCAACCGATAGTCCTGCCCGGCTTCAGCGGTCGAACTCTTTATACAGTTCCTGCATAGCTTTAATTACTTGGTTTAATTATTTACTAAATATAAATAAGTTGCAGCAGTATAGGAAAGTAGAATTCGCCACGTCTTTCAAGTCAGGTTGGCCAAGCGGTCTAAGGCGTCAGATTTAAGCTTTGGTTTCCGAGAGGGAGCGCGGGTGCGAACCCCACACCTCACAAATCTTATTTGTGTTTTATTCATCAATTAGTATTTTCAATTTTTATTTAATATACGGGCAAATCTATGTTACAAATATCATTTTATGCATGCTATCTTACTGTAATTGCTTGTATCTTTTATAAATAAGCAATTGAACCAAACCTTATATCACTTGGTCTTAGGAATTGATATCAATTACTACTATAAGATACCGCAAGTATAAATGCATACGATGTATAAATGTACACTATCTTAAAAATCCCACAGAAATGGAAAGGGAACCTACTAGTTAATTATAATTTTAGGTAACGATTTATACATAGTTATAATGATAACCCGGAGGTTTTGTAAACCCTCTACAACCTAGAAATCAAACATAGGTTTGGTTTTAATACTTGTTTCATTAAACGAATAACTATTTATATTTGTGTTCTTAAATAATAAGTTTTAAATATCAAAAATTGAAATTTGTTCGGGTGCCATCTGTACGTGAAAGGGAGAACTTTTACGGAACCTTTCTGGGTAGAAAGCACACGCTCACAAATTAAACGTTTATAGACAAGTACTCCAGATGTCAGCAGTAAAAATGGC
>DWMO01000196.1:0-10802 GCA_018245175.1 Elbella theseus
ATAATGATTTTATTCTCGTTACATTTTTGGCGAAATCTCAAAATAATTATAATAGAATCCCAAATGATTTATTTATGATAAATGATTAGTATATTAACAATCGAATTAATTTGTCTCGTTACAACCTCATGTCAAATGAAACTGATTCATGCAACGCTACTGTGTTTTTCACAAACCTCGCTTCTGAAATCATTGCCATACATTCTCAAAACAAAGTAAGGTAACAACTTTGTTTTCTTCCCCTTTGCGACACTCAACAAATCCTTCTATATATTTCCAGTTACAAGTTTGTTTAGTTTTCAACAGATAAGGATTTATTTCGATGAAGTTTTCTTTATTAAGCCCCGTCACTATATAAAACAGTCGCCATTTGAGGGGCGTGCGTTTTATGGTGACATACTGGGACCCCATTTTGTTACTCTCATGGTACACTTACAAAGTAAAGCACTGTAACAAATCTAAATTGCGGCCATTTATTTTCGTAGTCGGTCAGTGAAGCCAATTTTGTTTACGACATTACATTAATCACTGCAGTTTTCACAAATGATATAACATGCATATAACAGAAATATATAACAGTATACTTTCAATAAATAAATGAATTAATTTATCCTGAAAAAGTATAAGTTTTAATTATAAGACTAACGAAATCCATTTAAACTACGTAACTGATTTCTAATATTAGATACATGACTGAGATAACAGAACTGTGAGTTAGTTCAGATATAACTTGCTAATAAAATCATAAGCTAAAGTTAAACTGGTGATAGGACTGCAGGAAGAGGATTTGTTCCGATCACTAGCCTGGATAGTCTATATGTACCTATGTACACTGCACTTAATAGAAGTTAGCGGTTGTCCTATCTGAATTGGACCATTTAGATACACATATACAATACAATACAATAAATAAATACTTTACTACACACTACGTAAAATCAAAAACAACAAAAAATAATAATAATAAAGATATCAATGTCTGACCTTATCGCTTGCGAGTGATCTCTTCCAGACAACCAACATTTAGGACAATATAAAAGGAAAACAAAAAATATGCATGACGTCCAAAAATTGTTTGACACACGCAAAACGCATGCATATTTAAGAGCGGTGTACTCGTATAATACAGCAGCATCACAGTGCGGAAGGTATTATGGTATATGGTTCCTCGTTTCAAATTTACAACTCTTCAAATCGCGAGGGTAAAAACCACCATAATGTTCTGATAGCCAATTGATTTACAAGATAGCCTCTTGGCTCGCCACGGTGTCCCGATTGTCGCAATATTGAGTCGCAGTTAATAGACTGACGGTCAACTTACTTTGATTTGTTTTTAATCGATACGAGCTTGTATCGGAAACAACCCAAAGGAGTTCCAGTAAAACATGTTTGGTTTTGTAAGAAACTCTTAACGAAGTCGAAAATGCAATTACTTGGTTATGAGAGTCAATCGAAACAGCGGGGTCTCGCCCGCCTGCTCGCTGAAAACCGCCTCATGAGAAACTCTCTCACGGGTTCTTTCATTCGTTAAACAGATCGCATATATTTACACATACACACCTATACACTAACATGCATTGAAAGCGCTATAGAATGGTGGAATATTTCTAACCCACTCAGCGTACCACGCGTACGAAAGCACATAGGATCTTTTATTAAAGTTAATTGAAAAATAAATGAAATAAGGTCTACATAAATTAAATGCCATCTATTCTTATGAAAAGAGCTAGAAAAGACATAAAAAGGTAACATAAAATAGACATTTTAAAAGTTCCCGGCCATAGACAAATTTGCCTGATGATTTAAGAAAACTAAAAAGAAAATTATATTATTCTAATACAGTAAATATAACACACGCATGATAACATAACGTCTAAGTTTACACACATTTATATTAGGCCTAAATGTATTGTTTACGAAAGTTTACATTATCTTATATATGTCTTGTAAATAGATTACATGAATGTACTCGTATGCTTCACAAATTACAGAACATTACAGAGTAACACTAGGTAAAAAAGCTAGTGCAGCTAAAGGAGGCCAGCTTTGTCATTAACTAAATTACAATCAGTGACTAAATTACACGGGAACCAGTAAACAAAGGAATTGGCGAAGTGCAAAGAGATCATCGTGTATGAAGCTGCACAAGACAGTGCTTTATCACATTCCTCGCAAACAATAGAATGCGACTGTTTATTTCAGGATGATCATTCTTAGTCATCTCGAGACAAACAATTATGGGAACACAGTTGAAGACAATAGTCTTTGAAAAGAAAAATTAGTAATGACCGTAGTTGCCGTGGTGGCGTAGTTAGCCACAGTCTGCGAACTAATAAAAACTCCTAATTATACTTTGCTTTGTATTGCGATAAGAATTGAGGAATAAACATACTATGAGGAAAATAAAGTTTTTCCTTAACATACATTTTACGTTTCTGCAAGAGATAAATTTAAGATGCCGATAAGACACGAAAAGATATAACGAAGCAACACTTTGTTGGTCCAGAATCTAAATTTCGATGACACTCGATAAGGGCAAGGAGTTAAAGGAAATCAATGCAATTAATATAATCGAAGCGGATATTGTGGGCCACCTATCGTAATCATATCAATCATCGACCTATCCCATGGCCGACAGGTAGTAGCTATTAAAACAGAAACATTATACATACTCAGTCGTACTGATGCATTGATTACATTGTAGTGGAAAATACATGAAACTAAGTAGCAATTTGTCGTCTCCAATAATACAGTGAGACGGTCAATATAAATTGTGATGAAGGTGAATATGATTTGTCCGTTCAATTTAGATGGTGTTGGAAATATATTTAAATGTTCTCGTAATTAATTTTTAACATTGACCTTTCAATTTTTTAATTACCTAAAGTAAAACAAACGTTTATTTTTATTTTATACTAGTTTCCTAGCCCTTATTTACAATTTACATTTTTCACATGACTTCTAAAATGCTTATAAATGAGTCGATGCATTTCCTTAAATGGCTTTTCGCGTTAATAACATTTTGCACAGACAGCTTTTACGTCGTATGGACAAAAATCGAATCGTAAAACTGAAACATCTGCTACTCGTAATTGAACGGATACGAACATTACATTAACAATTTGATTTACGAATTATGTTCAGATATAAAACAGATGTTATATATTTTCATATACCTGCTATATGTAATATAATACAAATAACGTTTGTTATGAATGAAACATAAGAGAATGTAAGAGCTCGTATACCAACTTACCAAAGGCAGCGTTATTTTATCGACGGTCAATTGCCTCAAATTGAGTTAAAAACCAAGTAAAAATTACTTTAACTGTGTGACTCGAACATAATGAAAAATGTGCTTGCAGCTTCACGCAACGAGGCCAAAGAGAAATGAAAGATATAAGCAAAGAGAGAATTTTAGCCAACAGCACATGCATTTCTTCTGTACCAGGAAAACTCACGAATCCATGTTTTGTCAAAACACCAGTAAGCGAAATTTTTGATGCAAATAGAAAATAAATTCTGCAAAATATCTGAACATGTTAAATATATCAAAATGTACTTTTCTCTGAGGTAATAAATATAACTTGCAAATGCATTTATTCATAGACGTAATAAAGAAATCAAACGAAGGCAGCGAGGAGAGAATCGAAATACATGTAGGTACATATGTAGATGAGTTCTTTTTTTTCAGTTCCATGCGTTTTGTAATGAGCTATTCGCAATAAAATGAAGTGTTTGCTATTCATACGAAGTGCAGCTGCAAGGAGAGAGCACAAATGAGCGCTAGAAGGGTATAATGGCCGCGGCAAGAAATGAGGGCGTGTCTATTTAATTTCCGTCGGACACTGCGGCCCCTGGACAGCTTGATAGAACACTGTAACGTAATATCATAGTACGAATGCTCAGTGAAAATGAGGGCATATTTTCGAGAAAACTAGTGCTCGAGCAACTTTGATGGTGACTCGTTCAAATAATTCCCATAATCAAACGATGATGTGTGTAAAACTATCATTTATTGAATTATTCATTACTGTTCCCAAATTTAATATGACTAATCAAAATAATGGACTATTATAATGCTTTTTGTGACTATATTTCATTTCAAGGCTTTTCAGCCAATCATAAATAATGAAACAACCGTGAAGAAAAACTATATATACTTTACGTTTGCAACAAATAAAGACATGTATAAACTTGTGGTTTTTTAAACAATGAATGATTTAATGAATGAATAGCGAGCAAATAATTAATGTTGTTATAGCTCCATTAATAGCTTTATTATTGCGGCAACCAAAATAAAATGTTTTTCATTATTCTCGAAGAGCTGCGTCAGCGCTAATTGCTAAAATCACGCGTAAGTAATGAGTCGTGCGTGCCATTGCGTGTTTCCTGTCGACTGGCCTTTTTCAAGTGTATTATATTTCATCAAGCAACAAGTTATACCTACTCGAAGTAGCAAAATCCATGACAACACAACACACAAATATGATTGTAACTGTTAAGTTGGGAGTAATTTTTCTCGACGCCTGTGCCTGCGGCTCCACTGTCAATATACGTTTATTATTTGCCACGGAAATAGGAAATGACTTTTTTCTAAACAATGCACAAAAATATTACGGTACGATTTATTTGTAACCCACTGCTAAGCATTTAACATAGTTACAGACAAATAGGATTTTCAACATAAAATTGCTTTCGCATCAGTGGTCACTGATTCGATTATTGTTTTTTAAACCAAACTTGCATCAGTCTAAGAACTAAATGAGACACTTACGACTAGAATCCAGTTTTGTATACGGACAAACATAAGTCGGAGTAGTCGCAACAAAAGAAGACCCCTTTAGGACCTTTTAAACAGCGTTGTCATAAAGCTCTACTCTGCGGTTGTAAAGATAAATTATGTGAAGCACATAGAGAAGGGAAAAATTATACCAAAGATATTTGATCTGTCGTAATGCATTTCGCTAAAACGTCTACGATTATGTCAGCAACAATAATTATCGCGGAGATAATAAGGCAGATTACACACTTTCCGCCACGTAACAAGATTGTCGAGCTATTAATGCATTCGATAACACTCAAGCATGCGCTCGTAATGATTAATCGCCCATCTATTTTTATCGACTTTTGTCATTTTTTCACCCCACAGGTGATAATTTTTTTTCACCCTTAATAATCTTTTTGTCATTCTAACACTAGGATTACTTTTATTATTGTTTAAAATCACTTTATTTTACAGTTTAATACACAGTTGTATTGAAATCACTTTCTTCATATTATCGTCCATATAGGTACTAAAATTTGAAGACATTTTATTTCATCGTACTCATAGCAAAATGTAGAGGTAATCATTCTGTACACTTTGATATAACAGCATGTTGTGGGGGATATTACATTAGCACAAAAAGTTACATTTCAAGGGCTTGAAACATTAACAAAACAACAACAAATCTTCGGATAAAAACTACGGTGAACCAGGAACTAAGCGTGATGAGATTCCATCTGAACGAGCGTACGTACATACATTTCTTGTTATTGCCGGTCGTAATAAACGATGGTCAGTAAAAAGCTGTCATTGTAGTTATCGCAATACAGTAATATCGTAGTAATGGAATGAGATGGAGCGTTCGAGTGAGGCGTGTCAATTTAATATCCGCCGGTGGCCCGCCATGATGAATGGCAGTTTTATTAACCCCATAGCCGGACGTGCGTCGGGTTTACGATATAACGTGAGGTTGCTGCTTAATTTACTAAGAAAACTGATGTGAGATCGAATTTCTTGCGCTTTTTTAACAAAATTAAGTTTTTTTTTTGTTCAGGACTGCCACTTCATTAATCGATCAATCTCAAAATATTAAAATGGCGCTGAATATCCATATCGAACGAATAAATATATTTTCATTGGCCGGCTTAATTGAAATAAATACATTACAATAATAATCTACGTGATATTTATATTAACATATATACCAAGTAACACATTACATACATCATTGATTTTTTCGTTATTGTTAATATCGTTATCGTTATTACTAAATGTTTAATAAATAATTATTTACATAAGTACATGATTAAATATGTACGGGCTTAACGTAATAGTTTTTAGATAATACATTTAAATTAATCCTCTATATTATTGTATCAGTTTAGAAAGTTAAGAAAACCGTACATCCTCAAGTTGTTCGTGAAGTTCTATAAAGGCTGAAGGACATCAACCTACTCTCAGAAGAAACCCGTATCCAAAAGCATACAAACAAAAAGGTTGATAATGACCAAAGGATAAAAACGAAATCGAGACGTAAGGTATATAGGATTAAAAACTTGATAACAAGTAGTATAGTTTACATGATAAATTACGACTTGTCTATATACTTTTAGCCACTTAAAAAGTTAATAATTTAACTAACAAATTGTGTATGTGATGATGTTAAGTGGTGTGTTTAATGGTGTGGCAGTTATGGCCGATTCGTATCTCTGTCAAACAATAGGGGTCTCATCAATTTCAAAGTGACACGGTTGCCTTGCGTGAGGTTATTATGAAAAACTGCGAATGGACCAGGTAAAGCGCCGTTAGCGCCTTTTAAGTGTTCATTGTGCGATGCACCGGCGCCTACTGCCGGTTTTATCAGATTACCAAACGAAATTTAGTCATCTGCCGACTGGAGAACTTTAACTACTACTCTCCATATTCTTTATATTCTGTTTTCTCCTTTTCTTAAAGTTTTCTGGTAACAGTAGTGTTTGATGAAATTACCTATTGTAGTTTTTTTTAAACTTTTTATACATTTTGAAGCTCGTTATAGGCATACATTGACGCAGTGGAGAAATTCAAACGCAACGTTCCAAAATGATTCGCATGATGTTTTACAATGTAATCTATCGTCACTTAAAGGTCAAAAACTAATTTATACAAGTTGAGCAACAATAGTGTAGTTACTGGAGCATTTGTGAAAGTCCTACCTACAGACACCTACAGTAATCACCCATATATAAAACGTAGTGGATATCGAAGAAGACTTGATGGCGTACTATATGTAACATATTTGAACCTACGTGGGCAACTCCACCTACAATCCAACCCACTGTCGTATTTTTCGTTCAATGGACCGAGCCTACGTGTCACGCAAATAGACGTAGAACAGTCTAGCCTTCATATCCATAGTGAGAAAAATTCGCTTTTAATTACTTACCTTATACGTCGAACGTCTGTCAATGGCTTTCCCAGGGGGCTGATTTCTAGCGCAACGACCTCTACATGCGCTCGTAAATCAACAGTCGCAGGAGCAGATTTCAAATATCCAGAACTTAACGGCGGTTGAGAAAAAAAGAGAACTAAGACACAAGTACGCGCGATTTCAAATTTCAATACGTCAAAATATGAAACGGGGACATGCGCTCGCGTGGCGGAGCGTTGCTAGTCGCGACTGAGCGTGAGCGGCGAGGCACGCGCCGGTGGGGGCTTCATTCACAAAACGAGTGGCGGGGAGAGGCGCGCGGGGCCGCCGGCTCATTCATACGACCACCGAGAAATGGTGACCTGTTGGTGAGGTTTCAACCCGGCCACATCATCTGCCGGCGTCACCACAACGGCAATCTGAAAAGCTAGTGGACATGAAGAAAGAATTCGGATTGGCGACATTAAAATTTGTACTATTACTTTATCACATTTAATAGACATTTGTCTATTTATATTGTGACCTATGTCCAGCAATGGACGGGAGTAGGCTGATAATGATGATGATGATAGATATTTTATATAGCTGTTTAAACTGATCTCTGCCTGCTCGTTGGTGGATGGGTTGAAGACTGTATTTTGGCCGAGAGGTTGCAAGCCCAACTGTTGACCGAGAGGACTATTGAATGCTTTTAATTTTCTAGCAGAAAGTAATGACTTAGTTTCGATCTGTGACTGGTGTACGGCAATAGACTATCACCACCAGCTATTCGATGGTGGAACGCAAAAATCGTATGTTTATTCGAACTGATAATGCAATATCAGCAATGTTTGAATATTAAATGGCAACCAAGATATTTGCTTGTGTCAGACAAAAACATTAACGCGTTTTTATTATCACCATCATAACCATCATCGCCCCTTTTTTATCGTGCTACTGTTGGATACAGGTCTACTTTCAGAATAAAAAGGGTTATAGTTTGACGTACTGGCCAAGTACGGGTTGGCAGTCTAAAAATTTTTATTAGCATACACATTCATTTTGAGGGTGTAGTGGCTGCTTAATCTACCCTGCGAAGCAGAAAGCCGCATGTTACAACAAGCTACCGACTTTGAGCCATTCGATAGCTAACCACACCCGTCTCCAAAAGATCAGAGTTATATGTGCTTTAGTACGTAGCATTGTGTGAAATCGTATCTCAACTTCCTGACGTTGCATCTGTTTTGTGAAAACGCAACTCGCGATTTGGAGAATCTCATTGCGCTACAATCGATTCCGCGACGTTGTTCTTTTGCAACCGGTTGCGCGACCCGCGTGACACGAATGTACGAATGCACAATCGGCGAAAGTCAGGTGAAATTCGATAGTCGCATTGTATTCTCATGTTGCAAATTTGCGTGGTCATAAGTTTTGATTTTCCGGTTTTCCTTAAAAATATATAAGCAAGGATAATACCTACAGCCAATAACAAGTTTATTGGCAGACTATGTGTTTGCTAAGGCTGACATATCTATTGCATACGACAAAATAGCGCTGTGTCATCTGTTGACTAATATCGCAACTGCTGTAATTTCGTCTGAACAGACATGCCCAAAAATATCGATGATGCACGTTGAAAATTATAAAATATTTCCTTTCGCTTTTGATGTAGGATTTTTTTCTTATACTCTTGGCCCTATCGATAAATAATCATCTATTTGCAACAGCGACCAACAAGCCCAACTGCGTCTAACAAATCATGTCAGAGCGCTGACAAACCCACTGTCCCGTTGTATTGTTAACAGTCACGCAATGGTTCGGAACAAGAAAATTGCAGTCATCGGTGGCTGGTGAAAGGTAGGCAGTAGACACAGAACGGTTTATGTAACAGTTTGACAAACAGGCGTTCGACGTTGCTTCACGACGCTCCTTTGTTTCGAATGCGCGAATATGGGAAGCAGTGATTTCAATTTCAGTAGCGCGTATTAATATTCATTAGGTTTTACTATCGCTCGTCGCTATAACCGCAATATTCGTAGAGAAATAATCTTTCGAATATTTTGTCGATAGCCATATCACATGGAATTGTGAACTGAAAATTAAGGAAGATTCTTTGGCATTAAAAGTTGTCTATACGTGTGTGGCTTACATTTTGGTTGTACAAAAACAGCGGACCCTAAATAAATGCTAAACGATTTTGGCGTTAAAAACAACCAAAGCCGATAAAAGCCTCGAAGCTGAAAAAATAAAACGTCTACAGATCTTATGTTCGTTGCAGAAGGCCAAGAGACACTACATCCAAATACCATAATATAGCACAGATGTAGCAATGTATTGGCTTCTCTTTTGCAGAGAAGGCTGCAAATAAAAGAAGTAGTCTATCGGCTTTTTAAGCCGTCTAAAAAACCTCTGATAAGGTTTAACGTTACTCTATATGTCTGTTTAACGTGCCCTTCAAAGCACTGTCTCATGAAAATGTGCTACTTGCATTACCAATCCTAAGCCATCAAAGGGCAGATCGACATCATCAAAGGTTATCACAAGAGATTTATCAGATCAAAACAACGAGCAGAAAGTACTGTATCAAACAAATATTATCAGTATCAGTACTAAAATTTCAAGTTACCCGATTTCCAAAACTACCGTTCAATAAACGACAGCAATCAGATATCATAAAGTGTTTCAGACTACATTATCATGCAATCTGGCACAGCACGTCGGTAAGTGGAATCATAACTTAGGCAGGGGCCCACGCGTTTAAACAAGTGTGGCGATTTTCGGTCAGTTCACGGCAGTTTTTGTAAAACGATCGGCCCATCTTACTCAACTCGGGTACTGGTAAGTGGCAATAAAACGGTGTGTTAAGTAATAAAAGCATTTATCAAATTGCAGGGCACCGGCTCGGGAGTCTGCGCGGGCGCACAATTAAATGCGCGTGGGCGACCACTGCACTTTCTTGAACTTTAAGAAACCAATGTATTTATCAACACGAACAAAATATATGGCCACAACAATATGACTCGTTCCATTTGGTTCACGTATTTCTTAAGTGACCAACGCCCGACTCGTTCTGATTTCTTTTAAAAAGAAAAGTCTGCAGCGCCAATTCAATTTAAAGTTCAATTTTAAGTGTCATTTCGGACAGGTAATTTCACTTGACATTTTCTTTTGAACAAATTTGCAAAGACTAAAGTTCAAGTCAATATTTTTTCGTAGCTAAATCCATAAGTACGTGATATAATAATAATTATAACTCATATTTAATATTAAAAAGTTTCAAAGTAACCTATCTGTTACGTTTTATATCATGTGTTTATATTATTTAATATAAGTAGACGCAGGACATCCATATTACCCATTGATTATTAGCTTTCAATATCTACAGATCACAATAACCAATCTCAATTAGAAATTATGTTTCATTCCGGGTTGATTACAGGTCTATTACTATTTCTGAACATTGGGTTTTAACTCTTCATGTCTATGTCTGTCTGGAATAACACTACGCAAACTTTGCTGGTGGACGATAGAAACAGGAGAGGTGTTATCGCAGACGCGCGGTCAAAGCGGTAATGATAACATAACATCACTATGCCCGTATTTTCGCGGAGGGCCAGGCAGCGTAGTATCTACAGTTCACACCCA
>DWMO01000197.1:0-10796 GCA_018245175.1 Elbella theseus
GCGGCGGGCTGCGCGGGCGCGGGGTGCGGGCGCGCGGGCGGCGCCGGCGACGCGCCGCCATAGTTGAGGAAGTCCCATACGAGGATCGTGTCGTCGTGCGACGACGACACGATCTGGAACTCGTCGAACTGCAGCCGGAACACCCGTCCCGTGTGCTCCTGGGGGCATGGCATCCGGTACAATACCGCCACTCGTCGCTGTTCCGTTTAGAGTATACAATTGAGTAGTTCCTTAGCATAAGACGCCCTTCAGTCGGGTAACAATATAAGCAAAGAGGTTGGATACGAGGAGGGGAAAATCGAGTTCAGTGACCTGCCAAGTGAATGGAAACGGACTGATGATGATGATGCTGCAATAAAATTTATGTTTATGTACATATACAAATGTGTACATTTTCGTGTCCGACTGCGTCGTGTATGAGCGCGCATGAGTGAGTGGGACCGCGCGTGTTTGTATGCGTATATACACAAGTGTGTGCGTTCCGCAATGGTGTATACTGTGAGCGTACATATATGTATATGTATTTGCGTGTGCGTGTGCATGTGCATGCGCGCGCACGCGCGCTTTTATGTGTGTGTATGTGTGTGCGTGCGTGTGTGTGCGTGCGTACTTGTGTGTGTGTGCGCGTGTGCGTGCTCACCACGAGCGTGCGCAGACAGAGGTCCTGGTGCGGCGTGCGCACGTCGAGCGCGGCGCGCAGGTCCCACACCTTGATCTTACCGTCGTACGCGCCGCTCACTATGCGCTTGTTGTCAAACCTGCCACACACACACCATATTATATCTAGCCTATGACTGTAATAGTCAGCTTTTATATGTCGTGCATGATATCGTGTCCGACCAGTGATCCACAATAGAAGTATAAAAAAGGTAATAATGATGATGTTATACCATACATACCGGACGAAGTCATCGTACTCTTCCAACACGAGCACCAATCAAGAATCACCTAGGACATCCATATCCAGAAGCAGAAAGATAAAAGTTTCGATGATGTTGATGATGATGGTGCATACCAAATACTGGACCAGTTAAGCTCCTTATGCCTTTCCAGTTTCTTACGGCTATAACACTTTCCTTCTGATCGTAGATCCATATCAAACAATAAAAAGATAAAAGTATCGACGATGATGACGCACTGTATACGCCGCGTGAGCTCCTCGTGCCTATCCAACATCCTATAGACTTAACACGCTCATTGACATACTCTCTCACGACATAAACAATGACGATGACGAAGACACATCACACATACCGAAGAAGCTCTGCGGGCCCATCCGACATCGTACGGCCTTAACCTCAGTCTAGTCTTATTGACTTCCTACCTCCATAACATAAAGTAACAACGCACCGTATACACCGCACGAGCTCCTCGTGGCCTTCGAGCACGCGGATGCACTGGCCACACTCGATGTCCCACAGGCGGATGGTGTTGTCTGAGGAGCCGGACACGACGAGCCGGTCGCGGTACTGCAGGCACGCGATGCCGCGCCGATGGCCGTTCAGCGTGCGTACAAACTCGCACGACGATGTATTCCACACCTGAAGTGATCATAGTAATAATATTTACAATAAATATCGAAATGTTCGCTCGACCCAGCGACCGAATTCGGGATTTCTCGATTAGGAGTCGCGCTTGCAATCACTCGACCAACGAGACAGTAAATACATTTCTAATAGTCGTTGAACCTTGTATACATTGTTATATTTATCATGCTAGTTACCTATTATCGATACATGTAAATAAAATTGTCAGATCAGTTTGTAATATTAAATTAATAGCTTCTAAAAATTTGATATTGCGTCCAGTTGTTGTTCCAGTCCAGAACCAGTCCAGTGTTTCCCAGTAGAGCAGCGTCACCTTGATGCTGCGGTCGCCGCTGGCACTGACGATGTACTTCTCGTCGAAGTCCACCACGTTGACGGCGGCGCGGTGCCCCACCAGCACACGCCGCAGCATGATCTCCGTCGTCGACGTCATGTCCCACACCGCTATCGACCTGTCCTGGAAGTGTGTTTATACTAATGTATACATCATCATCCCTGATGGGTTAAAATATGTGTTTGTGTGTAGGTGTCCACTTGTGTGTGCGGGCATGTGTGTAGGCGCGTGTATGAGTGTGTATGTGTGTACGCAAGCGTCAGTTTTGTGTTTGTGGATTGGTAGACAAAGAGCAAAACAGAAATCTCCTCCCATTTTTATGCTAAGTGTGCTAGCAGCCCATATCCAATGTTGTTAAAACTAAACTGTTTCAAGCAATACCTTACTGCACGTGACCATCATGCCATTGCAGAACCGCAGATGGAGGACAGCTTCACAGTGGTGGATGAGAGTGTTGAGCATGGCACCCGTGTTCACATCCCACACTCGGACTGTGCTGTCAGAGGAGCCCGATATGATAGCCCGTTCGTCGTACTGTAAACATAGTACTGATCCTGTGTGGCCTTGCAGCTCCTGGAAAAATGAATATAATAATATATATGTATTGTACGGTGCATCACACGTACAATGAGCAATGCTCTATCAGCAAAAACGCGCTCACGCGGCGGCGCGTAAGCAGAGTCAGTTCGCGTGGTCCGCTCGTACCGTACATACCCCAAATAGCTGTTATAATATAATTATCTTGTATTGTTAAGATTTATCAAATATATCTAGCTTCGAAAAACAAGCTTTTTATTTGTGTTGTCTTTGGACTGCACATCTAATGAGACAGTAAAGTCCGTAACGTCTTTATGGCTAGGGGGTCGATATATACTAATGATACATGTATCATTATTTAATTTTGACAGTAGACAGTTAGCATCACTGATTGGAGGCTCCTCATGCGAAACGTGTAGGCTATATTTATAATATACAACGACACCCTCGTTTTGGGTTTTATGAGCGGTCGTTGTAGCGTAATTAAAATTGTCAAGAAGTGGTATAAACTTGGCAGAAGGCAACCAACATTCAGTGAGAACTAAAAAGTCCCAAGATATCTGAGTTCTATGTAGAAGCGTTTCAAAGTTATATATATTACAAGTTATGCTACGTATATTCTGGGAAAGAAGGTTAAGACTATTGTTAGTGGAAGTAATATGTTTTTTTAAGTCATCAATGTTACAGTTCGTGGACTTGGCCATTTGAATAGCATTCAGATCCAAGTTGAGTGATTCAATATCTTGTGGGTTAAATGTCATAATGATATATTATAATAACAAATACGCCACGGAGAACCTCACGTGACGTTAGGGTTTTATAATTACAACCTATGCTTGAATGTGGAAAGTAAACTGCTAAACATTTTTTTCTCCAACAAGATTTGACAAATGAAGAAATACGGGGTTTCCGCATGATAATTATATATGCAAAGTATTTTGTTATGTGCACAGTGTTATATGAAAAGTAATATTTTTTTAAGAGTTTGGTATTGTGTGTGGTTTGTATGTTTGGAGAATGTGATGTGTGGATGTGTGGTAATTTAAATATTTTGGAAATAATGTGTCTGAGTAAAGTATAGTAAATAAGGTAAATATGACAACAAGAATATAAAACTGAAATAATCTTAAATACATACCTTATAGAAAATAAGAAATATAATAACATGATGTTTAGAAACAATAACAATATGACCAGTCACAAACAAAGTTTTAGAAGATCAGCGTCGGAGATAATATGGATGGGTTTAGCCGCTTCTTCCGTCTTAACATATATTTTTCCGTATGAGGTCCAAGAGGCATACAGTTTTTTATTCTTGACCATTTCTCGTGCTAGATAGAAGAGACGTCTCGCTTTGCTAGTGAGATACTCCGAAATATAAATTGTACGTGGCGGGCCTTGCATATTAATATGTACAGATTGGAGAAGGGGTTCCTTTTTCTCTCGTCTGATTTTATTGAATATTTTATATTGGGATTTATTTATTTATTTATTTCAAATATACAATTGTGTGCTTACAGCTAAGCCAAAACGCGCACAATGTTAAGAAACTAGAACTAAGAAAATAATAAAAACTTACAATTATAATTTACTTAAATAAAATATGGCAAACTTATATAAACATCTGATAGTATCAGCATGTATATCGGCATTTTGTACCTCGTTTAGAAAGGAGTTTATTAGTCTGACAGCTCTCGCCGTAGGCGCATTGTTAGCATATCGTGTGCGTAAGTCGTCAGGCAGCAATAACAGCTGGTGCCGGCGTCGCTGTCCTATGCGAGTATAGTTCTGCGGGACATAATATTGTAGCCGCGATAGAACATACGGATTATCTGCTTGGTTACGCAATAACATTATGTAATGCACGAACAGTAGGAGCTTGCGTCTGAGCTCTAGCGTAAGAAGCCCTACCATCCCTGAGACGAATAAAGACGGGAAAAGAAAGGGGTAATAACCGTAGTTCCTCTTGTAGAGATACCTGGCAAATTTACGTTGGACTCGTTCTATCATAAGAGTATATTTCCCTTCCTTCGGATCCCAAACCACCGCACCAAATTCAAGCATACTACGTACATACGCATTGTATAGTAAAATAGGTATATTTTTATCCCTGAACTGACTGGCAGTTCGAGTTACAAATCCCATAGTTTTATTTGCTTTTTTGCAAATGGCCGTAATGTGGTGATCAAACCGCAGCTCACTATTAATGAGGATACCTAAATCTCGGATCTTGTCTACTCTCTCCAGAGTGTTTCCATATAGACTATATAGTTGATTTACTGGTTCACGAGATCTGGTGAAGGTGATCACCTTACATCATCTCATATCATGAAGCATTGGGAATACTTTAAAAGGAGGCCTACTCACGTTCGAGGCAAGAACGAACACAATAAATGACACTAGTCAATAGGTACTAAAAGTATTTTTCTAGGTTCCTTTACACTAAAATCTATCTTTGTGATATTCATTGAACAATTAACTTGAAAAATAACATGAAAGGGTGGAACTTCTTGGAAGTTTGGTCGATCTGCCAAGAATGTTTGCAACAAATTACATAGGGCGCAAGAGAGAATCGTTTCTTGATCGTTTGATTACCGAAATCCCTGACAAACCTAAATGCAAAAGGCAAGAAATCCCTCTGAATAAATTGCTAGAATAGTGCTATACCAGGTTAGTAACGCTAGAATAGGTACGCTTTTGTTATGTCGGGTTATCTACTTTACTTCATTATATAAGCCACCTTCAAAAATGGCTTCTCTAATTTTGCAAAATACCATATAATGTACTTGACTAAGACTATGTCAGTAGATAGGTTTTGTTACCATGACCAGTCTTGCTCTACCTCAATGATATAATCCCTCTCAATAGTTCGCTTACTTGCGAGAAACTAATGACCAGCCTAGTATTACAATTGAGGCGCACAGGATCTGCGTCAACCTAATCGTCTTTTAGTACAACAGTGGTGAAGGAAAGGAAAAAGAGAGCAGAGAGTTTTTTGCTCAACTTAGCTTATTCGTTATTAAGTAATAAATCAGCCTTGCCTGAAATAAAATTACCTATTACAATATCGGCCTTTTATTTAATGTTAAGGCTTTATAAGTTACTATAAGTACTTGTTATATAAGTAGGTAGCTAGCAGAAATAGACAAGGTATAGTTCTCGTGACACTGGAAGGTAAGTAGCATGTAATGAGTGTGAATACAATAAAAGTAGGTACGCGACCTGCTAAGTGGTGCTCTCCGAATGGCGAGACTCATAAACACTAATTTCCGCCCTCACAAGTGCTTACGTCGGCCCAAAATAGAACATACTATAAGAGCACAGCATGCTCTGGAAACCAGTAACAATATATACATATCGTATATATAACTACCATTCTTTTATTCAATTTTCAGTAATATTGTACCAATAGCGTTTTGGATAGGCAGAAAGATTTTATCAAACAATTGGATTGTTTTTTTTCATTACCTACCAAAAATTATGATGATTTTGACTTGGTGTAGGGTTACAATAATAATTGTAAGCCTAACACTCGAGTACCTATTATAAAAGTGTATAGAATGTACATATGACTTGGTGGTACCGCATTCGTTCTGCTGGCTTAAGTTGCCATGTCTTTTACATATCTTTGTGGCTTCGGGTGTAATCTCGAGCACCATGCATTTAATCACAGTGTACTACAGTTTCATAAAAATCGAAATATGCCAATACGTTCCCGTCGTCCCCAATTACCTACGTCAAGTGTAAATGTCACTAGGTAGTTTATAAACACCGGTTGACAGGGAGGGAAAAGGGAGCCTGATAAGCTGGACCTTACTGTATGCCAAGTTCTCCAAGACCAGACACAAAACTGAGCTCCATATTATATCACCAATTCCATTCCGGACCAGCAGATACTAGACAATAACAGCATATTCGTATGTCTAAGATGCTGAGATTGTAACTTTGATTATGTACCTATAGGTATCTCAACATCTCTCTTTTCTCATTCGTATGCTCTTAGCAGAGCAGTCTTAATTAGGTATGTTGATTGGAGGTGGGCAGCACTATATCTTTACGTCTGTGTTGGACCGATGCTTGGCCGGCGTTCTCCTTAACAGACCCGATAGTCAGGGCTTCAATTTGTCCTTAACGCCTTATTATTATAACGTGTCAATAAATTTCGAAGGAACTTAATAGGAACACTATTAAATTGACAGGTTATTGTATCTTTTCAGAATAAAATAGAATTTTTTATGCGGAGATCGTTATATTTCACTAAGTGTATATATATACAGCCTGTAAGTATAGGTATGTAATATATACTTAACATAAGGCGAGCGGTTGCAGTGATTTGAGTCAAGGTGAGGTGGCGGACGCCGCGGGACCACAGGAAGGCGCCGATTGTACGCTCCGGCCCATCATATTGGCACTCGGTGGGAATCAGGAACCAGCATAATGTATGTACATCAAAGGGATATTTTTTTATTAATGTAGCGTCTTGTATTTTTATCTAATAGCTCATCATGAAATCAATGGCGCGCAACACACTACAGTTAGAATGACGAAATGCACAAGAAGCACTTGAAAACCAAATCGAGGTCAGTGCCGTATTATTGGAGAAGCGTATGTTCAGCAATGGACGGAAACAGGCGGTTGATGGACATTTTTAAAATGAATGCCTGTCTTTATAAACATGATTACATATTGAAAAGTTTATAATAAGTGAGTATTAAATGTGTCGGTCATAATACAGTTCAAATATCTGCAATCGGTATCAGCCTTTTATTAATTTTAACTATGTTAAGTATTGTTTGTTGAGGAAGACAGTGGCTATGTTGTAGTGCACTCTAAAAGCTACCGTTTAAATGAAGCCAGATATAATAAAAATAAACGTGAGGAGGTATGCACCAGTGCTTGTATGTAAGGACATCGCTGTCGTTACTGGTATATCGAGTAAATATTACCAGCAACACTGATTGCTTAGAATATAATCTTGCCTTCGTGCGTCCATGTTTATTATTAATAACGCACTCTTTACGGCAATATGAACGATGCAGCTATAATGGGTGTAAATTGGCGTACATTGGTGCGAACGAGGCGAGGGACGATTTCCAATTTCCGTCGGCGCCGCTCTTGGACCCTCATCCTTTGTCACTTAATATCGTAGCACTTAGCTTGTAAAGATCAATTGTCACCCGTTGGCTGTAGGCTACATTGTCGGTCACGTCGTTCATACTATGCACGTGCCTTGATCATGTCCAAGCCATGTGTTTCATGAGAGGAGTCCGAAGGCCATCATCATCATCATCATCAGCCTATCTTAGTCCACTGCTGGACATAGGCCTCCCCCAAAAGGGGGGTTTATGCCCGTAATCTCTATGCTGGGCATGCGGGTTGGAGATCGGTTGATGATATATTAATGATGATATATAAAAATTAATTTTAATTAACAGTAAATACATTAATATATTAAAACATTACAATAATCCTTTTGTGCTATTAGACAGCGCTTCCGTAGTAACGTCTTTCATAATCTCAAAAGAAACTCTAAAACTCAGCCATAGTGTAGAAAAACGAGTGCTTTAATATGAACCTGTGCCAACTACTAAAGCAGTCCGTTCGATGTATACAAGGAATATGAACAACCCACATACATAAATGTATGTAAGTATAGAAAGAATAGGTAACTCCGCAGCTCCCAAGAATGAGAAAATACATCCAACAGAAGCAGAAAGTCGAATTTATAAAAGTTTTCAACAGTATGAAATCGCCCGGTGTATAGCAATGGTCTGGGCAGCGCCAAATAACTTTAGACGTAAACTGACATACTAGGCAAAGAACACGGCGAAGTTGTAACATGAACTACGTGAATAACATGTTTAAACTTTGTCGTGTTCGTTTCAACTTATTTAGTTCATTGATTATCTTAAGATTAATAAGACAGAACTCGAACTTATCGGTTGAAAATCGCTAATCGCAGGATACACATTGTCATGTGCATCGGGAGGCACCTTACGCGACCAATTTGGGTTGTTAGTATTTTGTATCTATGGTTAAAGCTTATCGGTAAACTTTGAGAATTCTTAAAAACAGATGGACTACTATCTTTAATATGACTATCATACATTTATACATAAAAAAGCAACCTCCCAATAGATATCCCAGTGTGGGTAGAACTTAGCAAGTCAAGCCGGTCAAGCCGCACTTGGCTAGCGTAACTAACTATTAACCCTTATCATCCTAAGAGGAATCCGATGTATCCAAAAGTAGAATCATGTAAGTGTTGTATCAGAATCATATTCATCAATATTTGTCGATATGATGATATGATGACGTCCTGTATCCAAGATAAGTAAACAACCTGTATACAAGATAGAGGAGGTATCGAAAAGATACGTCTCTCAACAAGTGTGGGTATGATGAAACTATTACTTCTCCAACTAGTATGTTCTAGGAAGTTACAAATGTAGTTTTGCGTAGATCACAACTTGATTATATTAAATTTTATTACTAGAACAACAATGTACAAAATGATATATGATGCTGTATCAGAATATCCCTCGAACACACAACACACAAGGTATGAACATAAGCAAACACATGACGCATATTTTCGATAAACTTTTGTTTCGTACACATAGATATCAAATTATTGTAACTAATGCAAGGTGCATTGTTAAAATAATATTTGACATTATATGGTACATCCCCATAATATTGGACATCCACATAACGTTTTATCGTTTAAAAATAATCAGATACGACCATGAAACAAAATATAATTAAGCATTTCAAATATAAACCTCTTTAATACCACAAAACCAATGTAGAGTGTCTAAAAATAATTATAACAAATCTTTCTATGTATATTGTACATCGAAATAGTACTGTACATTGCAAAATCGATAAATTCATACAAGGTGACCTACTCGTATGTATGTATATACATATATAAAACCATTTCAAATATGAACCGTTACAATGTCATAGTATATGCAATGTGGAGTCCCTAAAGAGACAAAGTCTTTTCGAGTGAAACCTCCATGAAGTATTGAATCAAATTATACTCAAAGACCAGTTGCTCAGTGACCCGTATTGATGCGATATTGAATAAAGCATCCACATTGAAAGAGAGAACAAAGAGAGAATGAAATGCAATGTCAGGGAATTTTCATGCACACAGTGAGCATGTTGAACGATTTAAGCTATTCAGTTTCCTGATCTTTATGTCCGGAAGAGAGCAGTAGACTTCAATATAATTCAAAGTTTCTTTTAAGTATTAACTCTACATACTTTAAAGATGGAGGTTTGAGATAACCTATCAATTCTTTCATATTAACATTTTTCACTGGATAAACTAGCCTGCTCTGTTTAAAAAATTTCTCATTATTTTTAATAAATTCTGACATATAATTGATTGCCTCAGTAGTGCAATGCTTAGTAATCTTGTTCGACTGTCTGCTGATTCGATGTTATGGGTTCGATTACCATTCGACATTCACACATATTTGTGTGATAAGCAGTACTGTCATTATAATATATTTCTTTAACTCTGATTAAATTTAACGTATTGGTTTACTTTATATACATATGTAGATCTACCGTTATCAGTAAAAAATAATGGTCACTTGATCTGCGCGAAGTGATTGCTCTACATCCCTTAATAATTCAAAAGATTCTCCGCCGAATACCTCCATTCACTACCTTTTGAAAAAATCACCAAAAATATCCGCGCACACGTTTCTAATCGTATGTGCAGTAGTACGAGTATTTCTATAGGACAAATTTACGCTATTGCTAACAATAACAAATGTCATCACAGAGTCTACGACAGGGCTAGATATTGGACAGGGTCGCTGTCACTGGATATGCTGAAGAGGATTACATACTATGTATATTTTCAACCTTTGTTCCTTGGAACGTACTCATATTTATCACGTACACATACAACATTTCTGGCGAAATGTGGGCGTGCTACCCTTCTCTGCCTACCCGTTCAGGGAAATATAGAATTTATGATATCGTACAAAGATACGTTCACCATAAATACATACGATATGTATGTTTGATAGCGTGCATTTTACATTCTGCATTGAAAAGTTATGTAATGTTTTTGAACTTTATGTTCACGATTTTATGTTCATGTTCATCTTTATGCTGATAATTTATTGCTATTTTAATATATAATATAATATTTCTTCTGTGCGTGTGTATGTCATTGTACTCCTGCTAAACGGCTGGACGGATTTTAATGAAATTTTTTATATGTTTTCAGATGGATTTTAAAAGTAATTATGTTATAGCAAAATTCAGAAAAATGTACATGTTAAATTTAATTTAACATATTGAATGTAACACTGCTTTTCCGGGCAGGACGACGTCTGCCGGGTCCGCTA
>DWMO01000198.1:0-10795 GCA_018245175.1 Elbella theseus
AATTATCTTTGCATACACAAGGTCTAATGAATTGAAGTAATTACATATAGTTAGTATAAGTACATATGATATGTTTGACCGGGTCCATAACAATGAGCTTACCTTCGCACAGTTTGCCTGTGTATCCGGGCCGACACGAGCAGTAAAAGGAGTCCACGCCACCCCAGCACGTGCCACCGTGCGCGCAGGGGTTGTTGTTGCAGGCCTGCCACACACCCACTACACTCGCTACGTGCTTAACTCACTGCACACTACGCATACAACAGCCTGCCTCACGGCGGCTTAGCCCTTTCTCAGTGTTAATGAGAACTACGGGTGGGCTCGAAACTGAATATTAATTTAATGACATCGCTGTTTTAGCGAAAGAAAATTTAAGCTATGACTGACCTCACGTATCTGCAGATATATAGAAATTCTTTACAGTCGAATGCCACCCAGCAGTGGCCACATATCAAGTTGCACGTACACATTCAGTTCGACCGTGCGAACGATAGGTACTAAGTTCACTGTAGAGGAAGGCCAAGAAAGTGTCGTTTAGGACATTAGAAGTATGTTTCTTAAACATTTGCTTGAATAGGATTTCAAATATAAATCATAACGACATTCTGTTGGTAATCAATATAAAAATCAGTTGGTTTGTTATTCATCGCGTAAATTCGAACAGTTAGGAAAGCTTCAAGAAGTGCATCGCTCACAGAGGTGGCAGGTATGTGGCACTCCTCGCCGACGTAGCCGCGCGGACAGTCGCAAGAGTAGCTGTTCCCGTGGTCGACGCAGAAGCGCTGCGAGGGACAGGGGTCCGGCGAGCAAAGGTCCACCTGTCGATTCCATCAGAGTTACACGATCAAGTCATAGCTTTTAGTTAACTAAATATGATGTTGACGCAAGTCTTGATGACTGCGGAACGTTTCGTGAGTTGTAAAACGGATGAAATGACTGATTGGAAGCGCGACTGCGAAACCGTCAATTTCACACTAGATCCAGTGTCTACATATGTAGTAAATATTGATAGTAATTATGAAAGACTCAAAACCCAAAAATGCAGTTTAATAGTTCGAATATGACGATTGTGGTTGTAGCCCAATTTTAAAATTTAATTGATTTTAATACGCCTAATATAAAAATTATTGACATTTAATTTTATTAAGACTGAATATTCACCATCGTAATCAGGCACGTTTTCATATACGGGCATTTATAGAAGTTTGTTGTCAGAGTATCATTGAAAGCATTACATGTTATTATGATAATCACGTAGATGAAAAACGGACACTCAGAAAACCGCAGAGCGCTTTGAGTGGATGAAACCGTACAATAAATGAAATATAAATGAGATCGAACGCGAAGTTCCCCCGCGCGGGAAAACGCCTAAAGCCCTGAAAATATTGAACTGGTTCGGCAGCTACTGCGGAGCTCGAGTGTGTTTGGTTTACTAGAATCGAGTAAAGAAAAGCAAACTTTTTAATTCGTCTATCACGATCTTTTTATGCGTATAATTTCCCGTAAAAATGTTTACTAAAATATACCAATAATTTTAATTAAAATATACTAATAATTTTCAATGTGTGAAATTCTAAGCATGAAGAGGAAAAATTGCTTAATCACTCTGAACTTGAACTTGTTGAACCTGAATCAATAAAACTGCAACTTCGATACATGTCTACTAACAATAAGTAAGGCTCTCACACTGTCAATTAATGCATGTTCTTGATTATGTAACTCCTGTTCATTGTAAGAGATTTATGTAGACTGTTTTATTGTCATATAGAGACTACTATTACAGCTATGTGGCGGTCACGGAGAAGCCTAACAATAAAAAGTTAATCGCAACGACGTTCCCGAAAGACAAACGCGTGTCTCGTTTTCGCTTACATTACAGACACCGTTACAGCTTCAGCAAACAAACGGCAATGAAGTTTCAATCAGCCATTATTTATTTTCGTAGGCGGACCAATTCTCGACAAGATTAGGCATACGATATGCCGAATATACAGAATTATATAATACATAGTCTCTTAAATTAAAGTTACGCTATAATGTAACGCTGTTAAAGTAATTTGATTGTTCCACGACCATGAACTGTAAAATTTGCTACTTTATACAAACTACATTCATATTTATCACACTCAATCCTACGGTCAGAGTCCTAGCTCATTAAATGCCTGTAAATACATTACACCATCAGATTGCACATACACTGCAAAAAGTATACCTAGAAAAGGGTACAAGTGAAATAATAACAAGATATCCAAAATGCGACCTTAAGCTGGCAGGTGGCGCCGGTGTAGCCGCGGCCGCACGCGCACTCGAAGCCGCCCACGCGGTCCGTGCACGTGCCGCCCCCGCCGCACGGCGACGACTCGCACTCGTTGTACTCCACCTCGCAGCGCTCCCCGGTGTACCCTGCCATATTTAATACGTTCAAACCTGCACGTGTAGGTGTCCTTCGTGGTTTTCTCTGATACGTGCGAACATTATCCAGTGAGTTGACCATGTACTATCTAAGCCCAAGCTACGTCATGCCATTCAAAATATATGTACATACATATATTAAATCTCTTCTGAAACATAGGTTTAAAGTAGTTTACTAAAATATCGCTATGCTTACTCAATCCTTGTGTTCATTTGTTCAAGTCTTTGGTTGACTCTACTCTCCTGTTTACTGTTTGGTAGTTGTTACCAATCAGTTTTTGTAAACATTAGACAACTGCGCGATAATTGCTACAGTTATCGCGCATTCACAACATTGTATAAAATCTGGAATCGAAAGTTTTTCAATCGAGTACAATTAAAGCACTGCACACAAGCACAAACGCAACATCACGCCTGTAATCCCTGTATGTAGTCAGAAAAGCGTAGTACATTCCCACGTTACACCAGTTACGTTTTATGTCCCATAGAATGGGCGATGAGTCTATTGCCATACACCAGGTACAGACCCAGACTTCGAGCCACTGCTGGAAAATCTAAATTAGAAAATCTAAGTTAGAAATTCCAACTTAGATAGTCCAACGTCCAAGTTCAAGCGCTTGCAAGCACTCGACCAACAAGGCAGGCAGAAGACGTGGGAAGATATATATTGGTTGTACTGCAATACTTGATGTGTCGCGTGCAGCGATGTACCCGCAACTATGCGCACCTATACAATTGATACCCTAAGCTTCAATAAACGGCAAAAGTAAATCAGTAGTTTATTTAAAAAGAGCTCTTTCCTTTGGTTTATCGGGTATTTTGAAAATAGCATACTACGTCGTTTTTGTCAAATTCGGGTTCGCTTTTCCAGTAAAGATGAAATGAAATGATCGAACTAGAAAAATTTTAAATTCATGTCAAATTTGCCTCTCTTGGTCTAAGACAAGAAGACTACATCTTAATAGCCATGTAGTATTATTAATATTTTCCATAGCTAAGGCAATAAACTTAAGTAGAGGTAATGGGTGGGATCCGTGATTGTGCAATTTTTAACCCATTTATTATTACACTGCTGGGCTAGGATGTCCTCTCTGAATGAGAATTGAAATAAACTTAAATGAAATTACAATGGTTAAACTCATCACATAACGCTCAGGTCGACAGCGGCTTGCATTACTCAGCTACCATAGAAAAATGTATGTTTAACTATAAAGCGTGCAAGTTAAATAAAAAAATGTCTGTTGCTCCTTTGGTACTTAATGTTAAAAATGATGGTTAACTTTTAGTATTAGCTGTTATCAAGATTTTTGAAACAGTCACCCGTGTTTGATTAGAGGACATATGACGAACATTTCCTAACATCCACCTTTACAATCTCACATAATATTAATGGACATTTGCCTTATAAAATGTTACATTCACTCGAGGGTGATGATCATTAAACATTTAAAGTTTGGTAGATACTGCTTGGTACTGAAAACATTTTACTGATAGTGTGCGACATTCACTCACCGGGTTCACAGAAGCATCGATATTTCGGTCCATCCTCGTCTACATCGGTCTGCTCTACACAGATGCCTTTCAAGCACGGTCTGGTTGCACAGACGCCGCCCGCGGCGGGCCGCTCGCAGTGTGCGCCCGCCCAGCCGCCAGCGCATGCGCATTGGAACGTCGCGGAGCCGTTCGCGCTCGTGCTCATACACGTGCCACCGTTCAAGCATGGCGCCCAGTAACAGGGGTCCTTCTCACATTTGAATCCAGTAAATCCTAAATTAAAAATGTTTTTTATCGTAAAGTACTCTAGTATTTTCAGCCGATTATCACATGGAGCCGATTATCACATGGAGCCGATTATCACATGGAGCCGATTATCACCGCTGCGGTTGGCTTGTATGAAATCCGTTGATGCTTAGGCATGTTCTTGTATCTTAGGATAGAAGAACTGTTTGACAGACGATCGGCACGTAGTGACGGCGCCTCGCATACGAGTTGCCGTATTACTGCGGCAGGGTGAAGTGCCATGTGATAATCGCCGTAGACATAGGTGGATGATATATTAAGTAGTTTTACGTGCACCAATATGATAGTATATAGCAGTCGATTTCTGAAAAATAATTTATCCCACTCAATATACTTAATATACGAGTATGTCGTATACCGATCGATTATTGTAAAACAAATTATACAATCACATTTCAGTACGTACTAGAATATATATCTAGAACATATACTCGTATCTAGAACATATTCTAATGCGCACTGAAATGTGTCTTCGTAGATATGTGACGTTTAAAAACTAGGACGAGAGAATAATCTAAGAGATATGAAAATGTTTCAATATACTGTAGTAAAGTTTGTAAATACCGGATGGACAGAGGCAACGATAGTTGACGCCATTGAACGGCTTGGCGAGCTCGATACATATCCCTTCGTTGAGGCAGGGCGAGGGCTCGCAGGCGGCGCGCTCATCGCAGTGCGCGCCTACGTGTCCGCCGCAGCACTGGCACTCGTAGCCCTCCTGCGAGCGCGTTTACTGCTATCATACTGCATCACTAGCCACTACTGTTATTGGGCTCGATACTTCGCTAGCTAATAATTACCATAGTGGCGTTGGTGTAGCAAACTCCCTTTCCGGAACAATCTTGAGCCTCTCCGCAGTTGTCAATTTTTACAGTGACTTTCAAACGAACACATTGCGACCCCCAATTTTCGGACACGACTGGAAAATTCACAAGCTTATTCACAGATATGAAGATACTTTGAGGATTTAATACAAAATTCTGATATATAGCTAGACAGACGCCTATTAAAAATTTCGACCTATTTATGTATGCTCTCTAAGAGACCTTACAATTTATAAGCGAAGTCTTGTAACGTAATGAATATTTTAATATCTCTCATTGGAATTGGCGTGAACAGTAGTAATCTGTATTGTACTGATTATGTAGAGAAGATATTACGTAAGAATTTATACATATTTTTCGTTACCTATTAGCAAGTTAACCCCATCCGTCAGATCTTTATCATACAGCGTGAAGAGCTTAGCGCCGCGCTCGTCCAGCGGTGTGATGTCCAGCAGCATGCCGTCCGAGGTGTCGCAGTGCTCGTGTCCTTGTCGGGTGACCTGGTACACGGCTGGTTGGAATAGCGGCTCACGAGACCTGTACAAATTTCCTCACTTATAGAACCATATTTAGATTTCGACCAAGTGAAGCATGTGAGCAATATGACCACCGGTAATTCTCCAGGTCGCTGCTCATTACATAAATAGGTCAGCAGAAATCTATAAATGAAAAACTGCTCACCTCGCCGCTTCAGCGCGTGTCACGTTGAAGTCCTGCGATGAATTATTCGCATCGAAGCGTCCGAAGGTGTCGAGCAGCGAGGAGTCGCCGATGCGGACAATAAGAATGTCACCGCTCTGGATGTCTGCCGATCCTTCCCACGACACGATGACCGGGGGGCACTGCTCGCCGCCCCCGCCGCCGCCGCCTCCGCCAGCGCACTCCTCCGTCATCCATATCGCAAATCACAGACGATCATTTATTAATCAACATATATATAAGAAAATTTAAATTACTTTTGCATGTAGTAAGTTACTCTTTGGCAGATACTTGTACGTTTCTAATGATTCATCGAGCGCAAATACTATTATTTCCACGTATGGTTAAGTTAACCTAATGCTTATATTATTGGGCATCTTAATGTCAGGTGTTTTAATATCTTAATTCTTATCACTTAGAGCATTCGGAATATTTAAAAAGCTTTCTGCCACCCTGAGGAATCAGTGTTAACACAGTTATTCTTTCATGGTACCTAATAAACTCAAAAATACTATGTTTTGTAGCAGTCGACCAACATCGATTCCTTAAGAAAACAAATTTCTTATGGCCTCTTTCACTTGCTGCATTGTACAGAGACTTAATTATAATAAAAGGAACAATTATTCAAACCTTATCATTTTTAAAGTCGCATCTAAGACGTTGAAAAAACTAAAATTCACTTATAAAGGACGTTTTTATTAAAGTCGCGCTAAATTTAAACAAATCACAAGCAGTGTCTCAAAATATACTTCTAAACTCGTTATCTACGTAAGTAACGTTGTTTCTAAATTTTGAGCAATCTGGCATAATATCAGGCCATTGTAGTTTCACAAAACCCAATATGTACGAGTACCTATGTACATATATCGTATCCGCGAACGAGCTGTCGCCCGCGACTCCGTTCGCGTGGATATTACTTTTAGGGCTTTCCCACATATTGTTTCACCACAATTTTCGACTTAATTTGAACGAATTCATCTGGCAATTATATAACTCTGAAACTATCCATTTTTTAACTGTATGTTCATGTAAAGCTAAAATCGTCGTAGTTTTGCAGACAATCATCAAAGTTACATCCACAGTTACAGTTAAAAAATTTTAAGTCACATATCTATCGTTTTTATTTATGATCGGAGTTAAAAAAATCAAACAGTTGATGTTAAGTGAAGGTTATGTTATATCAGTGAAAACCGCACCGACATCGGATAAGCCATTTCTGAGATTAGCGTTCACAAACGCACAGAAAAAAAGACAAAAATCTAAAAATAATTGTTTTGATTCAAAACAGGCCAACAGACCTAAAACCTAAAGATGATTGTTAATAAAACAATACCCCTTATAGTGGTTTTCAAAATATCTGCCATGTACCTACATACTGACACAAGATCCCTTACAATTTTTATTGTTAGTAGAT
Organism: Elbella theseus; assembly: GCA_018245175.1. NCBI lineage: Eukaryota > Metazoa > Arthropoda > Insecta > Lepidoptera > Hesperiidae > Elbella > Elbella theseus. Next base: position 7,150 of record DWMO01000198.1, read on the forward strand.
ATAGACTGAGAAGAATTTAACTATCCCCTGGTATTAAAACACGTAATAGATTTAAACTAGCAAAGTTTAAGGAAGTAGGTACATATGTGATTAAATTATAAGCTCAGGCATAATAAAAAGATCCCTTGTCGTAATTATTCTCAAAGAATTAAGGTGTAAGATTTACTGCATTAGTCTATCTTATACGCAACAAATTAAATAATTCCCTCTTTTATGAATGTATAAAAAATATCGTTTCGCTTTTTTCTTCGGCGCCAAGACAATTTATGGTTTATGGATTTGACCTCGCTGCGCTGGCTGCCTGCTGCTGTCACGTTCTAACTTATGTCAAGTGGAATATTGTATGAAGGGTACTTCGAAATATGAATACTTTGTTGTAGTAATGCGAACATATTAAATTACAATATTGCGGAGGTCCATAATTGCATCAAGTGATAGCAGTAATATTAAGAGTGCGATAATTAAATCAATTCTACACGACAAGCGAGGACGCCTCTTCTTATTATCTGTATGTTAACTCCAGTAATACCTAAATGAGATATAAAAACCCGGCATTTACACGAATTCATTTCAGCAAAACTCATCCTAGTCATAATGTATATGGATGTCAATATGTATGAAGTTACGAAATGAAACAGAATTTTTGGTCTTGCATCAAGACGGAGCCGTTTTGCGAGAAGACGATCAATCGATGTGATTTCGTAACATGCGGAAGTGGCGCATCATGTGACCTTGCGTATTTTTTATTGGCTTCTATTCTGTTATGGATGATGCTATCAGTTGGACAGTTCACTTTGTTTTGTCAGCGGTAAAAAGGTAGAATCTACTTTGTTTACCAACACTTCATAATAACCAATAACTTACCAATACTTCATAATAACCTGTGATATAGAACAACAACTGTGGAGTTTATTAAACATTATCGTAGAATAATTAGATTACCTCTGAACTTTTCTATGTGTAATTAAACCGAATTATGATGAAATGAAATATCTAAGTACCAGATGAGGTAAATACGCTGCATGTACATATGTCTTCACACTCACCGACCGTGAAAAAAATATGTTTTGTGTGAAAGAAAGTATTGCAGTAAAAATGAGAAAGTACTACGAAGGTTCGGATATATAGAAAGAATAACAGGTGAGAGGATTATTAAACAGATTTGATTTGAACGTAAAGACTGACGAATGAAAGTGCCGAGGGCAACAAAGAATCACCTACCTTGACCAAATAGGAAAGATAACGGCTGATGAGGGGAGTCAAAGGTCTTCGAAACCGGCGTCCGTAAATGAATAAAATAATTAACATAGAAACACGTTAGGACTGCAAGGAGATATCTGGCACTCAGTATTCTCTGCTTACTCCGAAAGTGACCTGGTGTGATGGTTTAATAGTCATAATAATAAAATCTCTGAATTGACATTTGATTTCTGTTATGAAAAGATATAATAATATTTACCATAACGGGAAGATTCATCTCGTGAGTCTCATTGCCTCGCCACAGTCGGGATTCTCTCGGCAACACTGGTAGATCGCAGTCAATGGCTCCCGGACGGTCTCGAAGTCGCGCTGGAGCACGTGAGCCAGTCCCGGCGGTGCTGCTGGTTACATTTAACTTGCGCCTCCTGCCCCCTTTCGCCAGCCCCTTTGTGCTAGCGTAAGCTTCCGTAGTGAAGTTGCGAACCACGACAGGGCTTTTAGTAACACTGTACGCTTTTGTTGTTTCATGACGTTCTTTTGTAGGGAAGAAAGTAGTAGGCAAGGGTGCTGTGAACTTTAGTGGCTGCTCTCTTAACGATGTCAATGTTTTAAAATTTTCAGCTATTGGCGTTTGAGTATTGAATGGTCCTTTCGTTTCGTCCTCGAGAATAGAGCTCGCTCCACATACGGATTCACGTACAAATGAAAGTATGAGTATCGAAGCTATAGGCACGAAATAAAACTGTTTACGACTCTTCGCGTCCCTTTGTAAATGGATAGCCGCCATTGCTGTTCTTGTCTTTTTATATTTTATAAAAACTGAATCCTTATGGTGTACTTATCCTGTAGAAAATTCATATCACTTTGATATGTAATCAAATGATAATATAATATAAAAAAAATCATTAAATGGACAGCGAATACAATTATTTTACAGCGTCTTTCCTTAAGACGATTCCGAAACGCTTTTGAGTTACTACGAGGGAAGCCTCTTCTTAGTAAAAACATCTATAATTGGACAAGCTAACTCCTCACTTCGAGAGGCGACCCTCTTCAAATCGAAGTATACTCTCCGAAGAAAGTTCGTTTCGAAATGTATTTTTGTATAAATAAAATTTCCTCTAATTTAAATGCTTCTGTGATATATCCCTTACAACATTTTGACAACGGCAGACAAATACGTATGACTAGTATTGTCTAGGAACATTTTGATGAATTATTATCAAGATATCAGAAAATGCTGTCAATTATATGTCCTTAGCATGACGCGTTTCATTACCGACCCTGAAACCTCATATCATTCAACTACGCAGAATACATTTGAATACGTGATACCACAACGTACTTACGACTTTGAAGTATATGACTTTTGTTCTTTAAAATGAAACATTGTATAAGATAAACGAACCACAAAAAACCTGACATAAGGACTAATTTACACAGCATATAAATTATTTCCTTTTACAGACCTCCTATGCCATTGACTAAACGTACCCGTTTGAATAATTTTCAAAACTATAATTATCCCATGTATTTATTTTAAAGATTTCGATCCGGTTTGTTTTGCAGTATTATATACCTAGTTGATTAAAAAATGGAGTGTCCGGTACACAAAAGTGTCACATAGAGAAAGAAAATTATTTTATAGCAACATATTATTGATTTTATAACTTTTGTGAAGGACTAATATTTCGATAGTCTAAATAAAGATACAGAAGGTACATTTCAGGAAATGTATAAAATCGTAAAGTAGCCGTAAAACGTCTAAACAATACTTACGTAAGGACTCGTAGGAGTGTGAAGTGTCTATTGTTGGAACGTACAACCAGGCTTATGTTATGCCAGCACTAAACTAAAAAGGATGTGCGGAGTTAATGTTTTTGGATAAATTTATATGAACGGTCATGTTGTGCACTTTGAAATATTCTCCACCAGGTTCTTGACGGTGATTTTTAAATATTGCTTTAAGTTTACCGGTATACACGTCTACATTATGTAGTGATGTTTTGCAAGTAGGTTCGGGCGGTGAAGGGCGGGCGGCTGTCTCGGCCGCAGCCTCCGTGACACTGGGGGCAATCTGACCTCCCCGCAACCGCACCCCCGTCCACCCTCGCGTACCCTCCGCACCTCTGTATCTTTACTTAATTTTACTTCACGTCCTTTATACCGTTCGTACGAACAATTTCCTAAAGATGACAAACCGTAAAGTCACGTAGGGCATCCTTATTATATCTACTAATAGTGTGTTGAACGAACTGATGGTTCTTTAAGTAAAAGAAACAGTCAATGTGAGTGTCTATTTAATCATTTTAGTTTAACATTAATGTGAAATAAATTATAAGATAGATAAAATAAATACTAGCTTAAGGTAGATGAAAGAATATCCACCAGGGCAAATGCTACTTACATGGATCATAGTATTTAATGAAAATTAAATTCCGTCGCA
>DWMO01000199.1:0-10794 GCA_018245175.1 Elbella theseus
CTAGCCGACATCCTCGGTACCTACGTCCTTTCACGATCTAAATAATTATTTTAATCGCGCGTACGTTCTCAGGCATTCAGGTGACGAAATGTTATCATATACATTAACATAGAAGCATTTTTATATCTTTGGGGTCTTTTGAACGGATTGTGTAAGGCATTGTTAGCTAAGTTTTCAATGATTTTTTACTATTAAATACCTATTACCGGTCGAAATTCGTGCACTGCTGGACCAATCTTATTATAAATACCTACAATGTCTTATTTTGACAATTTGGGTTTTCTGTGCTGCGACATAGGTACCTACCTATATATTTTCTATATCTTTTGTCTCAGTTATAAAGAGTTCGACAGTTAACTACCTACTTACATAGCGTGATATTCAACAAAACCTCTACTTGTATAAAGTAATGAAGAACCATTCAAAGATGCAAACATTTTAATTTACAAAAAATCAATTTAAATTAGGTGTTTACATCTATGTATGTGCCAACACAGGATCTACGTACAAAATGAAATAGTTGAAGAACTTTGAGCTGTTAGATTCAAATATCTGAACTCATCTTACAAACCTAGATTATGTTACCTTGAACTTTGAATAACTGACAATGAATGAAACGATAATGGGCCAGCTTCGGCAACCCTTCACTTCACGTAATGCGATGACACCATTCCGACGATCCGCTACCGTCCGACGCAAAACAACTTTTCTATTCGATATAATTAAGAATCGGATAAAGTCATAGTTATGAAACTTTACATAATATTTATCTATATATGTATGTTGTTTGCTTCCGTCATAATAAAAGAAATCACTCAATTATCGGAAGAACTGGTGCCAAAAGAAATACATTAATTTTATAATATCACTTTCTAAACAGGAATTACATTACATTCATCTGCGTAATAAATTACTTCTGGAATAAATAACTTTTATTTGATTACAACGAATAACATTCTTTGATTACGGATATGTTTATTTTGTAGGTAAGTTTATTTACGTACCTACTTCTTCGTTTTTATTCTATTGAGTAATGTTAAGAAACATTTGTACCTACAAGATTTAAATTTAATGTATTTAAAATCAATTTCACCTATTTATAGTTAGTTATAGCACCTATTTCAAAATTACACAGATACCTGGAACATCTGTTCTGAGCGATATAATTAGGTATAGCAATCGATTTAGTAACTACTGGTTATCCAACCTGTTGGCTGACATACCCAAAATGAACGCTAAACAATTTGCCGCATCCTGCAGGTGACACATCTGGCCATATTGGATTAGAAGTGCATATCCAAACTCAAACTGAGAAAACCTGAGGACTTGCAAATGTAGTAAAAATAAAGAGCGGTTAATTAATTTCTTACATAATTTAGTATCTACTGATAACATTGAGTCCGCATTTTTGTATCAACATCAAAATCTTATACACATTGTAGGTAAACTAAGCTTGTAATTCATCACAAGCTATAATTGTTGTTTACCAAACACATATGTTGAATAGTACCTATATGTCCATGCATTTTGAACACACACATGAATAGGTACATATGCATGACCTATGAGGCGAACTTAAGCTTATAAAGGCAAGGTTAGTTTTTTTACAGCGGATGTGGTTGACGTAATAATAATTATCAAACCAGTTACCTAACTATACCTACGTATAGCCAAACCTAGAAGGTTCTATACCAACCACATATGAATAAATATAAGCTGTTTGTTTATCCTAAGCCTCATTTTCAAAGCTGTCCAAAGTTTGAAATTCCAGTTACATTTTTAGTAGACAAAAAAAATACAGGTGTTATTTATCGTCTTAGTAAGATTACTTGATGTTTATTAGAATAAAACAAGGTATTTAAAAGTAAAAAAAACGAAAACGTCGCTTGTCTTGTTTCATTGTGTGATGTGAACAATCCCTTCACTATTGACATACTGATCTAATTAAACTACGTGTCCAGCAATGGCGGAAGGGTGTTCGAGGCACCGGCACTTCCGCGCATTGTGGCGAGCGAGACCGCGGCGCGACACTTGCGACATTACGGCATCTACTTGACACACTCTAGAGTACACACCGTACTGAACCATCCGAACTGTTATGACGCGGAAATACATTGCTGTCGTCTATTCACACTTGTAGATAACACTGCAGTGGATGTTTGTAGATGATTTGTATTTGATGATGTACCATCATCAGCCCTCTGGCAACCTCGGATGGAGAAATTATTTTTTAAATTACCTAACAAAGTAGTGTCAATTTTTATTCTTATTTTCTAGATACGAGTAACCATGTAATATCGTGAAATCTTTAATATAAAGGCGACAGAAGTTTGAAGTTGACGGAAGAACTGTTCTAAAAAGAAAAATGCAATTTTTAAATTCGTATAACAGATAATATTTTGCTTTAAGAAAATTTACTAATAATTCAAAAAATAACGTAACATCACGTTATTTTTTGTTATCCCCGAAGGAGTAGCAGAGGAGTGTAGTAAACCCCACGTTTCACCAGTTGCGGTTAAGTCCCACAATGCAATAGGTGGTGAGCCCGTTGCCATACACCGGGCACACATCCAGACTCCGAGTCACTACTAGAAATTTTAAATTAGAAAAATCCAATAGTACGCGACCCGGTATTTAAACCACTCAACCAACGAGGCAGTCAAGAAGGCAATTCAAAAAATAAATTATACAAAAGGTACATGTGTTTGCAAATACCTATGCAGTCCCCAAAATTTTTAAAATCTACCTCAATATTTTCCAATAAACTATATTTGTATAGCACCCAATTATAGTTACCTCTTAAATTAGGTATATTCAACTTCAGTGAAAATAAGTTTCTTGTGATTTATTACTCCTGTTATTTATCTCTTCTTAAGGGAAAAGGTCTAAAAGTTTAAAATATATATATTATCTATTGAATAAAAGGCAGGTTTAGTTACTTTTCACATTTTATTTACAATATATTAATATTCTCTTTATTTATTCTGTGTTCACATTGCAAATTGTCAGGTCAGGCACTGCACTGTTGAGAATTAAAAACCACACATCGAACAAGCAAGACCTCACTTTTTTACAAAAAATAACATGTACATACATCGAGGATACTACGACCCCTGCGCCGTAAAATAAGATGTTGTCGACAGTAATTTCCAATTAAAACCCCACAAAAATACACAAGAAAAATGTTTTAAATTCGATATCACGAAAAGCATTTGCACGATTGCAAAAAAAACCTACAACTTCTTTTCGTTCTCGAACTTTCTTTCGATGTAAACGATGTACTACCGATTTTAACCCCGGAAACCGTTGTCCCATAACTATCCAGGTAAGTTTCTCTAAAGTCTTAAACCTATGTATATAGATCATGTGCTCAACCTTTTCTTCGATTGTGAAATTCGCGTGTCGATATTTTCGTAAAACTGTATTATTATGGGAATATTGCACAAGGAAATATCATAATTTGCATCTGAAACTTACAAAAAAAAAAACAAAAACGTGCCTGTGATAATAACTACTAACATGACGATAGTTTTCCATACGCTTTGATAACTTTCGTTGAAGTGCAGAGCGACGCAGCTTATTGTCATATCATAATAGATCTTTAAACATCTCAATAACATTTTCAATAGAACACATTAACAAGAATGTATGTTAATTAATTATTATAAAGCTAACTGGCAATCATTTTTAAGATTTATGTACATCTAAAAAAATAGTCATCTTTCAAATAATTAGCAATAGTTAACAACAACTTAACTACGCGGGATCTTTGTATCAGAAGTTTTTTTTTTTATAAAACTAAACTGTAACATGGACCCACAATAATCCTATTCAAGGTCCCTCTATATTTCTGGCGTTTTTGTACACTAACTAGAGAGATGTGCCACTTTTTAATCTTTACAAATCATTATTATTTTATTCTTGATTACATGCTAGAGTACAGCAGTACTGAACTAGCAAATTTTCACAGAATTACATTGATATAATTTCTTTAAATCTTGTAAAATTCAACGCTTTCTTTATCTTCGGGGAATTTAACAAGATGATGTATTATAACTGAGACTACATGAAAAATTTCGTAAAATTTCATTGTCACTTGCGTTCCACAAAATTTAGACACAGGCGTGACACGAAAAGAGCGGATAATCTTAGGAATACTTATAATTTAATGTGCGACTTAATCTCCATAAATTTTCTGTGATTATTCGACTCTTTACTCATCGTCTCTCTACAATTTCTACAGAGCTCATCACAAATTGTCATTAAAAGCCTACAATAGAGCAATTATGGACGTTATGTATAACAAGACCCGGTAAAATCTTAAGCATTGAACGCCAATAGCACCTTTATAAACACACAACACACGCTCCGCGGTCCACTGGACTATGACGACCTTTGGGTATGGTTGCCCTGTTCTAATACAAAAATAAATTTAGAGAGCCATAGACAAAGGCGTTAATGATCAGTCAATGGAACGCGGAACAAGAGCGAGGAGTCGAAATAATGGAAACACTAGTGTTACCCAATACAATAATTCCCAAATAATCGGGACAAAATTTACTCCGACTCCCAACATTTTTTGTGTTCTATTGAATTTGTTTTAATTTTGGGATCACAAAATTCAACAATTTGTAAAAAATAACCTTACTCCTAATAAAAGTCAGAAATATTATGTACCAAAATATTAAAACAAATTCAATAAGTATATTAAACTATTCTTAAAATTTGTAAATATCATATTTATCATAAATTCTATCTCTGAATTCAACGTTGACGAACTGTTCAAGGCGTTTACACACACATGTGAGGTTAGATTAAGTATAAAAGTGAGGTCCAGACACGTTAGTCGGAAAAACTTGGCCATTAAAATAAGACATTGGTGGCAAAAAGGGTAATTTAAAGAGAATACAACAACACAAACAAATCATTGTTCTAATACAAACATATATGGACAGATATAGTTCTGATATAACATCCATTTTTAACAATCACGTCAAATTGTACTTTACAGTCATCTAAGAAACTATCAAACTATATTGAACCATTTAATATATTATTTAAAAGAAAAACAACTCTTTTAAAATGGCCGACACGATCACACGCCGAATGTAGTACAATAAGAACGAGTAACTTGAGAAAAATTTATCTACCGCTCGGATCTAACATTTAACAAGGTTATTTTTCGCCTACAAGAGATTTGAACTTAGCAAGCGTTATGTAACCAATGATCTACCTGCTTCATGTAAAACATTCCATAATGAGATCCACCGATAAGCCACACATAACTCATACGTAGAATACAGCCAGAAAATTCACTACTAAAATACTGGTTTTTTTTTATTACTACAAAATACAAAGTAAGAACAGTTAATGATTAGACACTAATAGGTACACACATTGAATTTAGAAATATCACAATATTTTCATAGCACAACTCATATTAAAACCTTTCAACGACACCGACTACATTGAATAACAGCACATAGAGACTCATAAAACATCTATCGTTATAATATTAAACTTGTGTGTTCAATGAGGAGTGACGTAGGCACATCTCGTTTCTAGACGTGTCTAGAGCTTTCTAGAAGTTTCTAGAGATTTCTAGGTGTTTCAGGGTTTATAAGAAGTTGCAATTCTCAGCGGGAGCGACACTTGTATTGGAAAGAAAAACAATTACACGTTATTGGACAACTAACAGAAAGTTTTAAGTACATTATATACAACTTGAACCTTAATTTACATATGTATATTTTGTCGTTCATTGCAGTTGTTGTCAATTTATGAATAATGTTAATAAATTATGACCAACACATTTATATATTCGCAAAGTTAAATTAAAAAATAACATTTACCGTCGTGATAGCATAGATGCATGTTACTCAAAAAGAAACTAAGACCAACGCGTAACTAGTTTTACGATTTTGACACATTTTGGACTTCAAATTGACGTAACTACTGTCATGTCTCTTTCAAATTTTCGTCATTAGGTCGTCGTCGTGTTACAATTTCTTCACATATAACATACATATATTTAGCATATAGACAAGAGACCCAACATCTACGTTTGTAGTACAGTGTTATAACTCACTTATAATTTATTAACATACATATTTTAAGGTAATTACAACATATTTTTATCCACACAGGATCAAGCTAGAATTTCGAGTGTCTTGGCTGCCGTGCAATACAAAAAGATTTATAGGTACAAACACAAAACAAAAAACGAAAATTTCATTTATCCATTCGGTCCGGCCGAAAATATATAGGTAAAGGTCACAATGATGTCTGAAGTTCATATTTTTTGGAAATCATCGGGATAAAATATAAACTAGACGACCTTGGGAGAGGGACATTGAGTAGAAAAGAATTGTGAGGGGCGTAAAAAACAACCTTGAAAAAAATATACAATGAAATGCAACTTCTTTATATGAAATTGATATAACAAAGGAGACAAATAGGCGGTAATATATCACTGGTACATGTCGAATTTTAATGAGCTGGAACGAAACCCACTCCTGGTTCAACGTTAACGACTACAATTAAAACTACTTCGTGTGATATTGTTACGGTAATAGTTAGAGATCGTAAATCGTGACAATGCTGGCAGATTTTCAATGGCCTAATCAGAGTAAATATGTTTAATGTGTAACATTTTTGTTGTGTGTTGCCATGTGTGACATATGTAAGTGTTACCATGCGTTACACAAGTGTTACCATGTGTCACATAAGCGTTACCAAGTGTTACACGAGAAAATACAAATAGAGAACCAACATCTTACTGTTATTGCCACATTAAACGCTACACACGATTTGAAGAATCATCTAAGGCATGTGTAAATAACAAATCCTTTATGAATCTACAGGGTTTACACAAATACATATATTATATGAATCGTCATTAAACTTGCTATGTGACAATCCAAAGGCACTTAATGAAATAAATTTCTCGATACGAAATTGAGAGATTTAGTCAATTTTAAATGTAAACACGACTGTCCCTCTCTCTCTACCTTCTCTTACATCACGTCGAATGAACAGATGACGTTACACCTCCATTTTACTGATTACATTCATCAAGTCGTTTAAAAGCCAACTGCTACAAGCCAGACAAAATTTTATAAGTTATTTTGAATAACAATTTAATTTAGAAAAACACATTTCTGTGGTCGTATGTTCAAGATGAAACCAAACGGAGGGCATGTTACTACGAAATATAAAATAGAACGTTGAATGAACAAATTTAAACATTTCACAAATACCCCCGTTTAGTTTTATCTTTGTATATCGAAAACACTTTATGATACCACCGCGTTGAATCGTTTCCTTTGCTCGAAGTCGTATTATACATTCGGTTATCTTCCCTCTTGTCCATTTTACGAATATACACACATTATAAAGGTCAGTGTTCATCGAACAAGCGTCTCGTGGACGTCAATCCAATAATTCGGCGCATTATCTACACATCTACTATAAATATTGTATTCACTGTCCGATTAAAATCATTTTCCCGGCCACATGTCCACGTGTCGTACAGTAAGGGGGTAGAAAATTTGAGGTTTGAGGTTTTTTAATGAACTTAGCGAATAAGGAGTGCGGCAACCTGATTGTAATGACATAGGAGTTTAATTTGAGGAGACCCGTATCATGCCCCAACAGGAAGTTCATTCCGTACTTGCTAAGTAAGATAGAGCGTGCAGGCTGGACCGCCATAGATCCAGCTTATGTGGTAGGAAGCTCATTGTATGGTGAGTGGTGAGAGGGCCGCGGGGCGGTCAGGCGAGGTGGCCAAATAAGGCGGTCAGATGAGGCGGTCAGACTAGGCGGTTAGGTGAGGCGATCAGGCGAGGCGGTCAGGTGAGGCGGCAGGCTGGAAGACGACCGCACGCCGAGTGCCAGCGTCGCTTGCACTGACTGGACTCCGCGTCCGACAGCTCCGCCGTCGACATCGTACGAGAACCACCTTCGCCCATCTCTGCAATTTTAAAGTTTAGCGTCATATAAAGCTACTCGACTCATAAAGTTCATAATCTTAAAATAAAACACACTGCACTAATAATAAAACACTGTTAGTAGCTAGCTTAAGTTGCACGTATTATGGCTTTGTCGACCATCTGAGTTTTTAGTTAATTTTGTAGGAACTATTAAAAATAAAGTAATACCTGAAAACGGCCGCTGAAGACTGTTATATTTACAATAGTACCTTTTTCCGATAAAAATTTTAAAACAGTAGTAACATTTCCATATTTTAATTAAATTTTAGTATTTCTTTTTACCTACAATATAATATTTAATATTCATGATCTATTTTACAAGAAAACTTTCATATCACTATATAAAATAATTTCTCAGAATCAACGACTACTATAGTCGACAGGGATTATATTTTTTATTGTACCCGAAAGAAACAAAATTTAATGTAAGCGCGCAATATAATAGAATAATGTATTATTATTTAAGAGAAATCTTATCAACAAATCATTTTTAATATGAAATATAATATACCTACATATACTTTTTTTCAAAATATATGACAATTTATCTATTACAAAAATACATTACATTACATTCTGAACTCTATATACTTATATAACCAAAGCATTTTATGCAAGTTAATATTATAATGGTTTAGTTTCCAAAATATATCTAATCTATTTTTGCTTTAATATTAAATTGATTAATTCAAATATCACACACCATTTAAAATCGAAGCGCACATGAACATGTAATCGATTTAAATTCGATTTTGATTGTACGGTAACCGACCATAGAAATTTACCAGAAGTTTCTAGAACATTCGAGGCCAATCTCATAGGGATATAGCAAATCATATCCAAGTGGATAAGAGTACATTTTAAACAATTCGGAAATTATTTCACTGTCAAACATGAAATTTTGCGTCATGGAACACATGTTAGGATGGTCTGTATTTTGGCTAATGAGAACGGATTCTTAAAGACATGCAATCTATTTTACATTGATTACATTGTTATAGAGACAAATATACACAGAAATGGGCAAAGTAAGCCAACGGCAAGTATAATTCGTTTCGCTTAGCAAGCTTTGTTTGCTGCATCTCGACTACATCTTGTAAACTCTGCACTCGAAGTCTGTTATTACTCAAGTTGTCTCTTTGTTCTACAAACTTAGTTCGAAAGATAATCTCGAAGATGTATGTATAATTGTGTAGAATATCTATATATACTTTAAGCTATTTTGTGGTCTATTTCTCATACATTGGTCCCCATCCAGTTAGAGACCAATTTCTTTTTTGTTTTATTTTACTTAGTTTTATTTTGCATACCTTGATTTATATACTATAATATCTTTGATTTAATGAAATCTTATATAGTTAATCTTTTAAAATGACTATAGGGGTTCGACTGTCTCAGGGATAGTAGGAAACATATTTACCGACAGGGTCGCCATGCTGACATCTGGAAGCCGAGTTACTTCCCATATGTCTAAGACTACTTCGCTTTAACAAGGAAGTAAGAGATCATATGAATATCACACTCGGCAGTCCATGATTTCCGGGGAAATATTCATGTATCTATGTACCTTATATTAAATAAAACAATTTAAATTTGTTATCTTTCTCTCAAAATTTTGTATAGCCTCTACACACTTGACGGCTTCGCTGCACCTAATTGCTTAGAAGATTTACGATTATGTATTACTGCAAACAATCTACTGCATTATCTTACAAACTGTGCGTAGAAGCTTTGAACGGTAGGGCTTAAAATAATTTTCTTGCTATTTACAGGTACAATATGATATTCTGGTATCCGACTTGATTTACTATTTTTTCTATAGCACGTACGAGAATAGTTCTATAGTACGTATATTCTGTCTGTAGCACGTTTAGGGTCGGGATCGGTATGAAACATCTGGTGCGGATCGTATACCTCATTTTGTGTCATCTTAAAATATGGACTGTTGTCATTGCTACATATGTATAGACATATGTATGTAAAAAGTGAGCTGTATACTTTACTTCTGGACACAAATATGCTTTTATTACTGAGAAAGGTCCGAGCACGTATCCGTGTGGTGCATTCATGAAGATTTGTGAATATATGTGCTATCTAAAATATTAATTGGCAGCTTTTAGTCTCCGACGAAGTTTAACGACTGTCGCCCAGGGACAGCAACTGGGTCAGACTAATTTGTATATCCTCCGAAACAAGAAATGGATAGTGATTGTTGACGTTAGCGGTCACACAGAGCCCGACTGGGGTACATCACTTTTTACGTAGCTCGTAGTATATCAGGGTTACGTAACTCTCTGTTATACTGTGAAATTTAAATCCATCCTTATTCTGGCACTAAAACTAAACAATTACTAATAAATTTCGCTGTGCTGCTTAGCAACAGATTTCTGCGTCGTACCAACTCTTTATGAATGCTTCTATCACTTTGCTAACAGTTCTATTAGAGGCAGTATTTGCATAATTATGTACCAACTCAACTACGGCGTCACCAATATAATATATACATACTAGGCACATAAATATGTCGGCCTGAATTGTAGTTCCACGTGAGATTCAATGCAGATGTCTGGTAGGATGGAATGTAGGTACATGCACATAATGTACCATATTATAAATACTTCACATTATTATTCACGATAACCTGCCATTAACCATAATTATATAACAAAGTATATACTCGCAAAGTGTTCAGTTTCATATAGTTCGCATACTTACATCCGCTAAGTATAAACAACTATGAACAACATTGCTTAGTAAATGTTGCATCTAAGTTTGAACTACAAATATGTTTAGAAATCAGTGC
>DWMO01000200.1:0-10782 GCA_018245175.1 Elbella theseus
GCGCCGTGGGTTTGAACCCGGCACCCCCGGAGTGAGGGGCTGAATTCTTAACCACTAGGCTATCACTGCTTAATATATTTGCAATAAACATTTATTTTTTATGTCATTCTATTGTTTTGTTACATCTAAATTGATGCGAGCTTGATAGTACTGAATTCAATCTACTTCAATTTAATCGGCAAGTATATTAATAAATGTGACACAAATAACCTTTTGAATGTTACAAATTAAGATTGTAAAGATATATTTGACTGATAGAAAATGCCATTAAGCATTAAATTCGCCCTTCCTTACAACTTTGTGGTAAAGGTGCCATAAGAAAATGTTAAATAAGTAAATATTTAATTTTCAGTCACCTACATACATGGCTATTAATATTTATTTGTACGTTTGCAGTTGTTGTTACGATGCTAAGATCATGTATTTGTTTGATAAAACCTTTTATATTCAGTTTCTGAGTTGAAACAATTTGCATTAAAACATTCCAAATGCTCTAAGTTTATTATATTGTGACTGAAACAAAAAACAAACAGAATACATTGGAATCCAAGTTGCTTTTAGCTAATTACAAAAATTGTTGGAATATATGCGTACATTTAGGTTTGTGAATATATTATGTAGGAAAAGAGTGATAAATGTGGAAGAAGCATAGCACGTGTGTATGGATAGAGTTATTTGGCACTTCGTGTTATTTACCTACCCCATAAGGGACCTGGCATTATTGTATAATAATAATAGTATATTGTGTAATAAATATTATCGACCGTATTATCATTCTATTGTTGGATACGAGTCCCCTAATGTCTAACATTAACGAAATCAATTGTGAAAGATTCAGGTTAAAACTCCACATTAATACATCATATTCACATTAAACATAACGAGCTCGCCTGCTATTTGCTATTAAATATTCATCGCATCATATTTTGAAATAGGAAAACAGATACAAGCCTCAGTAAACTGTTACTCATCCATAACGTACAACATGTATATACATACGAGTATGTATGTATGTATATATGACATACATGTTGATCAAAGTATATTTTCAAAGTAAATATTTATCGAAATAAAAAAAACATGCAGCTCTAATTTATTTAATGAGACACTCGATAAATAAATACGGAAAAAGAGAGACGAGCTCAACGCTCCGTCTGTTTGTTCTAGGAAGTGAATTTTCACTTAAAATGCTCTCCTTGTCTTCTCATTTGCTGGGGAATTGGCAATAAATCGATACGTGGGCTCTATTTCAATTTATATTCGAATTTATTTAAGGATCTCCAACGTAACTAAATGTTTAACGTCTTGATGTCGTTTCTGTGAACATTGGGATGATATTACATCGTCTGATTTTCCAATTGCGATTATATAAAAGGAAATCATTGTAAAACGATAAAGGTTTGATGATGTTGATGAGCGTATTCATTAGGACTGAAATATTACTAACTACACTCATAAGTGTAGTTAGTAATATTTCAGTCCTAATCGAGGCTGGTCAGAAACGCGGTCTACTCCCATACACTGAGATGGTCACTGTTAAATATACATTTGGATACCAGTTCCACAGCTGCAGAAAAATTGTTATAGTAATAATTGCGTCACGGGAAAAATAGATGTAACGATAGCACTGTCTTACCCTTCCCTTACCTCAGTTAACTGCCCTACTCTTACCTTCACCCTTACCTTACCCGGGTGCGGCAATAGAGACCAGGTTTATTCATTCATTATCCTGTCTTGTTCCCAACTGATTTGGGATCGGCGCCAATTGCATATAGATTTCCCAGTATCCTTTCAACCGGTCGTTTTCCTGAAGTCAAGCTTAATATGTAATTGCCACCCTGTCATTTAAGAATAATCTTGTCTTTTTATATATTCTACTATTTCTCTTGTATTTTTCTTTGTGTTTAGATTTTCATAATTTTGTACACAATTTCATTACACAAAAATATAATATTTTCAACATTTCTTCTCACTGACATTGTAGAAAATACAAAGTTCATTATTATTATTCAATCATTATGTTACAAAATATCATCCTTTATTCTGTATCATCATCATCAGCCTGGCTCGGAGTTCGTGTCCGTAATTCTAATAATATTTATGTTCGGTACAGTTTTCCTTAACTGACGGTTGAGAGTTGCCAAAACGCCAAACGTTACGGTTACTTTAATAAAAGATTAATTAATATTCACATTTTTTGGAACGCGGGTGCAAAGAACACAAGCTAAAAAGGCTCACCCGACGCTTTTAGATTACCAAAGTTCATGATAAAGTGAGTACAAACAAAAGGAAAGTGATGGCAGCTAAAAGTAAATTAGGAAGCGCATTTGTGAGCGAACATTTTTCCGGTGGTTGCATAAAGTTATTATAGCCACTACATACTCCGACTACAGCATACTAAAGGGGAACATTTAACTATGGAGATGAAAGTTAATTTGCTTCTAGATTTACCTAACTTATTATTACCAACTTATTACGAAACTTATTATTATCGTGCCGCCATGTCCCTACGAAGTATACAGGGAGCGACAAATGCCAAATATATCCATCCTTACAAATTTAACGTGCTTCTTTTACATATATTTGTGCTGTGATTTTTAATTTAGTAATATTAAGCAGCAATATAGTTTTGTTTTTAAACATTTTGGTTCGAGAGAAATCAAGTAAGTGGGATTTTTAATATCTTTAATTTTTTCGACAGAAACTAAACTATTTTACAACTTATTTGATAATTACATAAAGATATTTATTTTTAATGAGCCATTATTAAAAATAATAACTATTAATTCATCATAATTTATTCATTATTGCCAACTAAATTCGCAATGAAGGTAATCCAAATCAAGTCAATATTTAAACAAAAGTCGTAAGTACCTCCAGCAGTCAGCTAAATTAATATTCAAACCAAAATCAAAGGACCATAAAGAATCGTACCTACCCCGAGTCCCAAAAAATCTCATCATAATTTTCGCTTTCTATGCAATAAATCCCTCGTAGAAGGTGAGTATTAAATGCTCGTTAGCGGGGCCAAAGTAAATCTTCAAAAATGGTCTTACTTTCGACGCGAGAGCGGATATAATGTAGAAAGAGTTTAGGAAATTGAAAATTGTGCCGCGGAATATAACCCCATTACCGAGGAAATGAGCTACGTGAGTATGTTGTAGAATTTCTCGACGCACTCCACTCTTTTATAGATACGTTTGAAACATACCAACGTTTGATGCGGCAAGTGAAAAATCTCTCTCGCGTACGCCCAAGTTTTGTGTGAAATATTTATGATGGTGCACGCAGAGCGCGTGTGTAGTGAAGTTATTCTTGTTGGTTCACGTTGGATTGCCTTAGCGAGGTCGCTTTATGTAGAGAAGTAATAACATAAGTATATAGGCAAATAGCTGTTTACTGCAGCACTTAATAAAGTACCTCTTAATAAAGTACCTCCTCTGCCTACCTCTTTGGGGATTACAGGCGTGATTTTGCGTTACTTAATAAAGTATAATGACATTATTTTCTGGCCCTGTTTTATTATTTACTTTTAAATTTGCAATTCTCCTTCTTTTCTAAAATTAGGTTATTTTATTCTGACTTCGTTTTGAAGTGTCTTTCTTTGACTTCTATAGAAAGATATGCAGCGGGGTCAAAGAAATTATGGCTCTTGTACGAGTGTGCTTGTACGAGTAATGTTTAAGAATAATATTTTGATTATTCTTCTCAATTGAAGAATAATTTTAGAACATTTACAAATAACACACTTGTTCAATGCCGAGTTACAGTACAATTATAATTTTTATTACTACATACGAGTACATACGTAAAACTTAAAATAAATTTATCGTTCATCATTATCAGCATATACATATACTTATGTCCTATTCCGCTTTTGGATATGTGTTCTTTTAGAATGAGCAGGAATAAGGCTATAAACATGATTGCCAACTATGGAATACGTGTAAAACAGTTACAGCATTTATCCGCTGAAAAAAGTTGCGGTATAGCAGCAAACCATACATGTCGAATATGCAGGTGTTTAGATATATATGTATGTTATAAATATGTAATTATATAATATATCCTATATATTTCTAAAGCAACCTTACTATTTCATATTTTAAGCGGAAATTAGAGGTTTGTTGTTAATGATGATGACAATGATGATATGATGATGATATTGTATCCAATTAATTAAAATATATCATTTCTAAACGAATTATATGTAGGTACTATTACACTAACGTTAGTAACATTGTATTTGCAAAGTTCGCTCTTTGTTATGACTGTTTTTGGTCTGCAATAAAGAGTAAATAAATAAATAAAGTAATAGACAAGAAGAACTATTAAAAACAAACCAGAATACCTTCAGTCGTAAATTCAGTTCGAACTTAAACCATGTTCCTAGTTTGTAACAGAGTGGTACGAGATATACTCGTATATTTTATTTCACAAAATGATTTGTACTGTAAAGAAAGTTGCAAGAAGGAACCATATTGAATGAAATAAAATAAACAAAGACGCAATACACGTACACGAATACGAATATTAACAAGTTAAAGTTTATTAATGGATTGTTCACAAAACAAAATATTACGTTTAGTGATATTTAATTACATAACTTCGTAAACGTAAAAAGATTATATTTATTTTTAATTTAACAAAATGGTTGATATACGATTCAAATATTATATTGTGCCAATTAAAAATGACATGCATTGTGATAATATTATTTTATCATATGAACATATTATATTCTATTTGTTCGCGTCGCAAATATTTTTTTTTAAAAAGCAATAACTTTCCAAATATTGAAAAAAATTAAATCTTTATAACGAGAAATTAAAAATATTGAAACAAATGACATTTTTAACAATACTATTGTAATTGTCCGCCGTAAGTAATAGATTATAAGGCTTTTTTTCAAAGTTTTTTTTTTATTTCATATTGATCTCCACACGTAGCATTGACAATTTGTGTTTAAAAGATAATCTTTTCTGGATGCGGCTCAATTTTAATGAAGAAATCCAAAAGCTCATTTGCGATTCGTAAGCCTTGAGTCGAGTTTTTAAAGTATAATGTCACCTTTTCAGTGCTCATTGAAGCTTCTCCGTCAATGGGATGAAGATTTAACATTTCGCTCAAGTCGGTTCCGGTCAAATCTCCATCTTGCGATTCGAGCAACTCTTGAATGTCACTTGATTGTATCTGTTCAGAGTCATCGCGCCCTATTAAGTTCGCAACTTGAACGATGTCTGGTGAACTTTTGAATTTGCATGAAGTCTTTCACATTCATTAAATACTTTAATGCGTACTTATTTTGTATGTAAGTTACATGCAACTTATATGCTAGTACATAGTGTGTACATAGTATTATAAAAATTCAATATGCGTTGCTACTTTTTGATTCACAAATAAAGATATTTATATGCTACCTATGTAAGAACTAATTGTAATTCTGTTTTGACTCCAGAATAAATGCATTTAATAACATATTTTATTTCTATTAGTGAAGTGTTATTACATCACCATCAATATTAATAATTTTCAATCTTAGTAGGATTTTTTCCATCTTTCCAAAACTACATAGATCATTTTTCCTGCCTTCATATATATCGCATTATTTGACAAATGCCATCTTTATCGTAGTCCGATTTTCGAATTCCCTTTTTCTTGTAACTTCTTCTTCTGCTGTAATCTGATGCTTCTAGTTTAACCTTTTCGCTCATTTACTCAGCTGTAATGACATTCAAGTTACGCTGTCCTTATATACTAACCTCGTGATATATATTAGACGTTGATAAGAAATCAGTGGCTGAATTGCCGTGTTTATGGGTATTTTAACGTGTTAAGATAACTGATCCGATCACCTTTGTCAGTTTCTTTCTCGTGATCTCTTTCTTGCACTTCGCCCGTCAACATCAGCTATTCCAGCCTGTCGTGTTTTCTGCAAGCTACATGGCCAAAGTACCAAAAGTGACTCGCCCAGACAAACGCTGCAACTACGCTGCGACTGTTCGAGAAACGTTGTACAATAATCTTTGAAAATTAAATATGGTTTCATTTTAGGCACTGTCTCAATCCTTACATCACGATATGTGATATATTAATTAATTTCACAAAGATTCATAGTCCACGACGAGATGACATAATTAAGTCCCGTGCGGCATGACATCTTAATTAAAGACGATAATTACACCTAAGCGACACTTAATACAGATGTACTTGGAGATAATTAATAACTGATATTACCCTATCAACGCCTTTGAGGCGAGCGAAGCTGTTATTACTGTATGAGATAGAAATATGGAACCATAAAATTCAAAATAAATCCTAAACGTACCACTTCTGCATATACCTATTCCTTTAATTCCAATATACCTACAATTATAGTCTGGTATAATAAAATATATGGCAATAGGCTCACCAACTATTCCATGGGGTGTAAACATAACTGGTGAAACGTGGGAGCGTATTACAATCCTCTGCTTACTCCCCCGGGGATTATAGGCGTGATGTTCATATTCACGATGAACAATAATAAATGTATAATATATAAATAACACAAGCAACGAACCTAATTAGCGGCGTACAAATTGATTTAATTACAAAAAACTTTTGATCAACCTGTGAAGGTAGTGTTCGTAACAAGTGTAATTAAAAATAACTCATTTGTAAAAAACGCGCTTGCCGTTACCTTAATTGGCCTAATTAACTCAAAGCAAAGCTTCTTTTATAATGTTTATGAGTAAAGAAGTGTAAGAACACTATAATTAAAAGTATAAACTGTGAGTTGTACCGTTCATAAAGATATAACTTTTATTTACGACTCGTTGTGAAATATTGTAAGCGTTTCGATGGTGCTGTAACAGATCGCCCTAATGAGAAAAGTTGGATAGACTCCGTGAGTCTGAGAAACAATGCCAACAGCCAACAATTTCCTGACACTGGACAATCAATTCAAAAGCTTTTCGCAGCTCGCGCCAAACTTCGTGAACATTACTTTTAACACGTTTTTATACGGGAAAAATTGATTGACGTCATTCTTTTAGAAGTTACTTCGAAGTTTTCGTAAATTTCCTTACTTCAAGAAGAAAAATGTTTTCTTCGGTTATATTATGTATGAAAATGAATTCGCACTGAAAGGATGTCAGTGTAAAAAGGAGAAGAGAGAATCTGAGCACTGCTTCAGACACTGACATCGGAAGTTAACTGTTCGTATGTCTCCGCGCTTCATGTATTGTGTTCTGTTAACAGCGATTATCATATGGTTTTTAAATATCCATGTCTGAAGTTTAATAAAATGAAAAATTTGAGATTTTTTACACGACGTTTGATTAAAAGTAATCATTTAATAAGCAATTAAATTGATTGATTTTGTAAATACTTGGTAAATAATGCCTTATTATGTTTTTTGATTGGTCTATTGCTCGTGTGGTTACGGACTGACCGTTAGACCGAAGGTTGTAGGATGAATTTCTCACTGGACAAATATTTCTGTAACAAGCATAAGTCTTAGATATATCTGGGTCTATGAAAATTTTTATTCATATATACATATGTTTATAATCTATCTGATTACCATAATAAGTTCTGATCCTTTGAATTTTAATAACAGCAAAAATGGTAGATTTTAGCTAAGCGTTGATTGTATGTGAACATGTTATAAGATGGGTTGGGTTTTAAGTGTGTGAGTTATCGTCTTTTGGGGGGTGTCTGTATGTGTAATAATGTTATAATGAATAACCTAGGACCTGGTATATGATCTCCATTAGTACGTACAGTATCATATTTATGGATTCGCGGTCAGCTACCTGGCTTAGGGCCCTGCATATATAAATATGTTAAGCTAGTCTAGTCACTTGGGTTACCATTATGTGGCTTGAAACTTAGTGTTTGATCAATTATTTACCCCAGGTATTATAATACTTCTGTACGATAGCCCGATTATATTATATAATTATAAGATTATGTCAGATGTATTATGGGACAGACAGAGAGAACCGAGTGTGAAATATTTCCATCATTATAGATGTTACTTGTTTGTTGTACGATTTTCAACTGTTACTCTTTTCATAAACTTTTAAATCCTAAGGTAATTACGTTCGTTGTAAGACGGCTTCAAGGCACATTAAACATAGATTATTCATGTGATTAGTATATTATTATATCCTACTATGTATATATTATTATATACTAAGAGGACGAAGATTGAGATTATTGTAAGAGGGCGGAATATATTCCATTGTGTTCTCAGCATTACAATTAATGGACTTGGCCAGTTGTATAGCGTCCAGATCTGGATTAAATAATTCTAGTAGACATATGGGGATATATGTATGTAGGGAGTATTTATAATGAATATGGAATTATAATAATGGAAAGGTATTTTATTATTACTACTAAAACCTAAACATTGGTTATATGTTACTGAATATTTCAGTCGTAACATGATCTAAGAGGCGAAGGGTAGAGTTCTAAATGTTCATTAAACATGCAACATGTTTTGTTAAATGATCGGTTTTACGTGTTGCTGTAGATGTAGAGTAATGTAATTGTGTGTAATGGTGTATTGTGTGTAATAGTGTAATGTGTGTGTAGATAGTTGTGTGAGGATTGCGGTTTATTTGCGGTGTCCTCGTGTATGTTTTTGTATGTCTATATACATTGATTGGAAATTTCTGAAGGTATTGGGATGGGATCTGACGTGAAGATAAAATATAGTTGTAAAAAACGTTCTTACATAATGTGTAATGGCATTTATACCACTCAATTTTGATGCTATGACATTGACGATGCTTCAATAATTTTGATGATAATGTGGTATATATAAAAAAGTTAATTGGTAATTAAATAGTAATAACACAAGTCAATATAGAGCTCTTAAGGTCTCAAATTCTGGGTTATTACGAATAGGTGCGACGTTTTTGATCGTTTAAACGTCTTTTTTGTTTGAGATCCAACAAACGGCTACATTTTTACTTTTGACATTTTCGTGTTGGAGGTGGAACGCGGTTTATTTTTCTCTCTCAACATTATTGGTTTTTTGTTATATTTATTTTATATATAACACATAGTGGACACAAACAATGTTCTTTAGATGGACGAGCCCCGAAGCAGACTCTAATCTTTAAGACTAATAATACTACAATCATGTAATACAAGTATAAGTAATACTATAATTAAGGACGTAATAATCGTAAGTAACACGTAACGTAACATCACGCCTATAATTCCCGAATCGGTAGGCAAAGGAGTGTAGTACACTCCCACGTTTCGCCAGTTAAGTTTACGTCCCATGGAATAGGTGGTGAGCCTATTGTCATACACCAGACACATTTCCAGATTCCGAGTCACTACTAGGAATTCAAAATTAGAATATAGTAAATAATACAATTATTGCATCACTAACCAGTTCTTGTTTATGGGATAAATGTAAATCTGAGCAAAAGCAAATACCGCCATAGAATTAAAAATATATGTATAAATCTCTTTAAAAATACTGTATCAAGAGGTATAAATAACAATTTATTTAAATAAATAAATTTTATCAGGTGGATACGACGATAACAATAATTATTTAGTTTGTCATCAGTATATTTACGTGTTTACATCGAGTTATATTGTAACACATTTTTCGTGTGTACCCAGTGGCCGTGGAGGCCGTATCCGTCTGTTTGCAGGCTGTAACTGAACGGCGAGCGGCTTTGTGCCCGTAATTACATTATTGCCCGCGCCGCACCTGTCATCTTCAAACACTGCTCACGAATTGCCTCGTCTCTCCGCTCGCAAATTTCTCAAGCGAAAAAAAATAAATAAGCTTTTAATAGAAAACCGTATTAGACGAAACAATGTTTTATTCTTTTTTCGTTGTTATACTGATAAGTTTTGTAAGTGGCTTTCGTAACATTTTGTTATTGTATAACGAGAATAGTAAAATATATATATTTGTAGGTATTTAAGTGATGTTAGGTTTTTGTTATAGTAAGGTTTAATTCACACATTTTCAAACTTATATCGTCTGCTTCCCACTTTGAGAACCAATTATTTTTAGCGCTCACCAAAATTACGTTATTTGAATTTACCTAATGTTACATATGAATGTCTTTTTCAGAGCTAAAACTTAAATGCTTAGTAATATTATGACCCTTTACCGCCACCCTGAAATTCTTCAGTTACCGTCAACTTTGAGACGTTATTGTTCACTTTGAGAAATACTGATCTAACAGGATATAGTAAGTATTGATAAACATTGAAAATTATAATTTTTGTGTTTAAAACTGTATTTACAACTTCGCATTTCTTTACAGTACCATCGATAAGGGTTGGAGTTGACGTAATAATTTTACATATGACCAATGGTAAAAAATATAGGCTCTATTCAATTACTATAGCTAAGCTTAAAATAAAAACATTCATAGTTTTTTTCAGAACAATTAGAAAACATCCTACAGTAATGATATTATGTCTGATGATAAATTATCCACATCAACTGTATTTAAAATCCGTGTAGTTACAATTGTCATATTCGTAAAATGTTCCGGTTGTTCCCTTTAACCCTATTCTGCACATGCAATCTTGTTCTGGTTTTTGTGTTTTTCGGTGATTTAAAAGCAATTCTCGCAGAAATGTCACCTATTTTTTTAGAAATTTTATTAAGATTAATCTATTTGCTTTGAGCGATGTGCAAAATTACAAATAGAGAATCCCTAAGGGACGAACATGTTTTTAATTCTCTTCAGGTCCATACCTAGCTTAATATTACAATTATTTGAAAATTACAAATGCATTTGACAC
>DWMO01000201.1:0-10767 GCA_018245175.1 Elbella theseus
CACTAACGACATCCAACGGCAAGTATGTAAAACTGCAGCGTTCATTGATTTTGTCAATTGTCAATAGATGGCGTTGATAAATTATTTTTAAATTTAATACATTAAAAACAAATTTTCGATTTAAAATCTTTATGTTTGTTCATAAAATTTGATACACATGTAATATATTTTTTTAAATATTGATTGTGTATTATTATATCTGATAATGTAAATTGCGCGCCATCTAGTAGGCAGTTTATAAATTACAAACTAATGAAATGTAGTCAATAATAAGGACATATTATCACTAGAGGGCGCATCAGACCGCTAAAACATTGTATACTGTTTTTAACATTTTTGTCTTATGCGTTTCAGGTTCAGAAAATGTGATAAGAAGAAATAATGGAAGCTAGGGTGTGATCTCGGATGACAGAGTAATGTTACGTCCATGAAAATATATATTTGTGTTTTAGATTTAAAATAATTAACTATTGTTAAAATTAAATACTCTGATTTTATTATGTAACTTTAGGATAGGACTTAGTTTTGTTGTTTGTAAAGATGAACAATAAATTAAATAAGTTTTCTATTCTTTATTATTTTTATTTTTCTTAGAGATTCCTTCGGACGATACGAATACCAAGTATGTATTTACATATTTTAAAAAAGGAACAATACATCTGAAAGCGTCTAGTGAGAATTCTACGAGTAGAGACTAAAACCTAGAAATCATAATAAACCAATACCGTTACGATAAAATGCGCATTTACTTACAACTTTTCTTTTTCTTCGTACCAGTACTTTAAAGTAATACCAATACCACGACAATATTTAAAAAACCAACAGAAAAAGTCACTTCACGCCTGTAACCCCTGAAGGGATAGGCAGAAGCGTAGATAAACAACAGAAAGCTTATAAATACCTGATATATTTATTAACACAATATATTATTAAGCAAGATGTCATTCATGACTGTCTTTACGAAAGCTAATATAACCGCGACCATTAAAATAAATAGGCTAGGGTCGTGTTACGAACTCTATACTCATATCACGCACTGCACGCAACATCACCTTGATATCCCCATAGCGGTGTCGCGTAGTCTAGGGTCGAGTGACGAAACTTGCAATAGCATTAACAACAATGTAATTAAACTGTTAGAATGAATACGTAACTATGTTTGTATGTATGTTACAATGTGCGAACACTGTTGGTATGATTAATATAAGCAATCGGTCTGTTTATCCAGTGGTATTATATATATGTACATATCTCTGTCTCAACATTTCTATTGTTTTTAACCTTATTTGCATAATCTTGGACTTATATTAAAAATATTGTTGTAGTCTAAGTGTGGCGGCTGTAACTATAATTCCAGATCCTGTGTTTTTATACAATCACACACATTAGATATTTATTTAATTATTATTTATGTGTAAAAACAAATTTAAAGTAAATAAATAGAATGAAATGTAATTTATACGAAGGATCTGCTCAGGCTTGACTGCCTCGTTGGTCGTGTTGGTTGCAAGTGCGACTGCCGATCGGGAGGTCCTGGGTTTGAATATAATACGCCTGCGATTTATCTGTCTTGTTATACATTCAACCATTGAATTAGGGATGAACCTATGGCATTTACTGGGCACAAACTTATACTTTAAGCTACTCCTACGACTTACATTAGAAAAACCCAATAGTACCCGGCCTGGGGAATGAAACCAGCACCTTACGATCAGCAGTCGCGCTTACAACCACTAGACTGACGAGGCAGTGAACACAAAATAATACAAAAAATTTCAAATCACTTTTTTTTATTTTTTTTATTAACAGAGACTGCATTTTGTTTCTTGATATGTCTTTAGTAGTACGCGGCTCCATTAATAAGTGGCTGTTCTGACCAATGTCCCCCATTACAAAGCTACGTAGTATATAATTCAATCGACCGAAATAGAAACACCGTCTCTTTCGCGCTGGATTACTGATATGGTTTTTTCTGTAGCTCTTAGGCTAGGTTCACATAACGGGGTTTTTTTATTATGATGATAAAGTCGTAACTATATATGACACTAATTCATGTTTAGTGGGTTCTGTTGTCAATCTTCTTAATATATATATTTCTTCTGTGCGTGTGTATGTCATTGAACTCCTCCTAAACGGCTGGACCGATTTTAATAAAATTTGTTGTGTATTTTCAGATAGATTCGAGAATGGTTTAAATTTACAATTGAGTACGATAGAAAATGTTTTTAGGTAAAAATCGGTAATTTTGTTTGGGAGTCGGAACTTCGGATCTCTCTCACCAGGTGGCGTTCGTGGTAACTATAGTAACGGACGTGTTTCAAAATTAATTTCTTTCGTGCCGTTGTGTGGAGTTCATTACATTCGTGCAATCTATTACAATAATGTGCACTACAATGCCTAGGAGAATACGAACTGACATAGATCATAAGAAATCAATGAAAAGTTGTATGAACTTTCGTCAGTTTAAGTCGAGTGGGGTCCTATAAAATTTGAATCCACAAATGGACACGATAGGTGGCGCTACAGCCGGTGAGATATCAAAAATGACAACGAAACCGTTGATGCGTTATAGGTAATTATGCAATAGCAAAATTTTAAGTAATGTATGCTTTTTCGGGCAGGACTTTATATTTCTTATATGCATAATCTTATACGACATTAAAATGTTACGGAATTATAATATTCTGTAGTCTACCGGGTAATGTAGGTAATTGAAAATAAAGGGGATAAAATGAAAATGTTGTAAAATGTAAATAAATTAATTTAAAAAATAAATGTTTTAATATAATTAGTGTTCATGAAATATTAAAAAGTTAGGGGTCAGGTTATAAAATGAAAACACACAAGAATTTAGCAAGAGTTTAATAAAAAAATGCAAAATAATAAAAATATCCTCCAAATATTGAACCTTACGCTAGGGATATCCGTAGGTTTACATCCAAAAATACCAAATTACATGCATTCACACATTCGAGGGTACGTCGTTCGCTTGTATTTCGTTTATATTACATTGTTACTTATGATTTTTGCCGATGGAAACTTGAAGAAATAAATACGTATCAAGTCTTTAATACAGTCAGCAAAACAAAAAATAATACATACTCTTGAACACTTAGCAACGTCAGCAAAACAAAGAAGAATACAGACTCTTGAACACTTACAATTAGTAACACCAGTAAGATAAAAAACAACAAATAGGTACTCTTGAGCTCTGTTAGTACAGTCAGCAAGAGCAGGAAAAATACTTTCACTTGAATTGGCAATTATGCTCATTAATACTCCACAGCAGCGAGCGGCCAGTGAGAGAAATGTAATACGTAGAAGCTTTACATTAAATTACATCTAATCCTCTAGGATTCCGATGCTTCCAAATCGCGAAGCATTTGAACGATTTAAGATTACACATAGACTACACCGGGGAAAAAAGATATCCACCTAGGATTTCTTGACAAGTCAAGGCGTGTGAACTCTAAAGCCTGAAATGCTGTCATTTATTGTTATCTATACACAGATAACAATTTAGAGCCAACAGTCGTATGAATTCACCGTGCGAAGGGCGTGGAAAAGTCAATGATAAGGCAGTCCATGTCACTATACATACCTACTATGAATAAAAAGCTTAAAATTTCATTTCTTTCGTAAGATCTGCCCTCCTCCGCGATTATACGCAGTGCACTATATTACTTTTCATATCTCCTAGCGTACGACTCTTATGAATATTGAACTGTTCAGCGACAATTTCTAGAAGTTTCCATCAACAAAACACGTCCAAATGTCACATTATTATTACACCAATCCATCACAAAAACACTCAAAACAATCACAAAGTGTGTTGGCACCAATATTTTCAACGTTATAGCATAGTTGTAGCATACCGTGACAAATATACGATTACATATTACAAAAAAAATCACAAAAACATTTAGTCAAACTGGACATTTGCCTACAATGGAACATCGTTAGAGAGAAAGGCAAAAGTTATTATTTCTTTTGACACGTTTTCTCTTAGTTTTTATACCGATGTTTACGAAACACGTTTTTTCAATCGAAACAGGTCATTAAAGGTAAAACGCGATATTTTCGTGATACGCTTATTGTCATCTCACAACTTTCGTGCAGGGTTCGAAGAGAGCAAATGTCGAGTATTAGTAAAAAAAAACAAAATAATTCTTCTTGTCTTTTTCGCGCTTCATGTGACAATTTATTTATATATACAGCACAAAGATAAATAACAGTGGATAGACCTGATGTTCACCCGAACGATAGCGAAATTTTCATTCATTCTCCGTGTCAAGGAGACTATGAATATCGTTTTTACCTTTACAATATTCAATCCACTATTTCCTCGTGCCATGTAAATTTTTCTGGAGAGATTTAGGTAATCATAATTAAATATGCATTGATCAAATATATGCGCATCTTTCAAATATTGCGCATGCGCAAAATTCTTTGAGCATGCTCCTTCCATATAGTCGTCATTAATAGACGACCTCGAAGAGAGAGATTATTTTCTAAACAACTGAAACTGTTCAAGAACCTACTAATAGATCTGTGTCCAACCTCGGATCAAAAAATCTTGGTTTGTGGAACAAAAGGTGACGTTGTCACACTACATTTTCGTGTGTCACACTACATTTTCGTATATCGCCAAGAACCTTTTTATAATAATAAGAGTCAAAGTTAAGAATACACAAAATAATATCATGTTAATTACAAAAGTGTTGAGCTTGTGTGTGAAAGAGAGATAGAAATGTTATATGTACCACAACACTGCGATGGTCGTGCTTTATTGGTTCGTTTATATCTATCTAGTGATTTGACATTCACCCTCTTATTCTAGGAGAAATGGGATTCGAATCCCTGTCCGCAGAAACCTCTAGACTTCCTCGAACCTTCTTTAGTATAAAAGAAATAAGCTATTTTAATTTTAAGTTTCAGTTTCTATAATATTAAACACAGCAAATACCGAAAACAAACCTACGTACAAATTGGTGTTTCCAGAATGTTCTTAATCCTTATCACTTGAAGCCCGTGTCAAAGAATGAAACGGTAAGTGTAAATATTATACACATTGGGATTCAATATATAAGACACCAAACGGGTTAAAAACAAAATGCATGTAACATAGGCCATCAGCAGCGGCCGTAACTTCCACGGAAATATCTAGATATTTCCGCGGAAAGATTCTAGAATAGATCTAATAGATTCTAGAAGTACAGACTCTGGCAAGATTCGAGAATCTTGCCATTGTCGGTACGGGATTTTCGACTTTATTTTGCAGTGTTATCATACATACAAGTATTAAAATCGTATAAATTATATAATAACTACATATGTTTACCCACTGCAGTGATCATTGGTGCGCCCTTAAAGTAATGTGGTCGCTTATAGCATTTGATATGAGAAGTGTGCAATCGATTTCAATGCTGACTGACGGTCTTCGGTAATATTTTGATTTGGTATAAATACGCTGTAGTAGCGAGCACTGGGCCAGCATGGCGGCAGTACGCTATAGATTGCAAAACAGCACGTACAGTTAGAACATTTTTCAAAATGATTTCAGCCAATAAACTTTAAATTTGGCAAAAAAGTGTGTATTTTATATATATTGCTTTTACATCAAACCAAAATCTTACCATGCAACCGTCTATGGCGAAATATAAACTAAAGCATAATAATCATACTCTTAAACTAATACCATACAATTCAAAACATCTTCAAGGAGTTTCCATTTAAGGAGTTAACTTTTGACTAGCGAATAAAATTACATCTATACATAATATTAGTAATAATAATAATCGTTATCATGTATTTAAGTAATACGAAAGCGTACGTACGTCGCTTCGAGGACCTATCGCCATCTCAGTCGCAGCCAACGTGCAAGAACAAAACACAAGCAATGATTTTTTCGTCTACACTTATGTATGACTACAGCTCGATTGCTTACATCATACAAAAGAAATTAAAACTAATTACTAGCGTCGTAGAGTCGCAAATTCCATGAAAGCACTTGTATATAAAATATTAACATACACTAGGAAATGCCACGAGATTCGCTTACAATGTATACCTGAAGTACAAAAAGATCCAAATAACTTTTTCAACTTTTAAGGCAATTAATGAAACATGTCAAAATCATTGACGAAAGGAAATCAACCTTCACGTCATTCAAATAAGGTATAATTTACAACATCGTCCATCCAAGTGTGGAAGGAGATACATTGACTTCATCACACACATTTCACCCTTAACAACAATTTAATTAAGTCTATACTGGCGTGCGCTTTGGACGTCGTGTGAATTTAATTATATATGAATATTACATTATATAAAATAATACAGCCTCGAATTAACATTGTAAAAATGTAAAATAAAATTACGGTAAAGGGAGATTTACTGTGTGGTACGTTTATACATTAAGAAAACTGGACCGACATTGATATTATTCAATAACATCATTCATTAAAAGCGCCTAATAGATATTTAAATTTTGGTGTAAATTACACAAAAATAGATAAATAAGTCGGATACTCAGCATTACATAATAATTTTCTGAAATGAATCCAGCCACTAACAATACGTTCGTTATTTAAAATTACGTATTCTCTAACAGTAACAATATTATGAGTACGTTCCGTTCCACACTTGATTTTAATGAATCCCTTTACGAAAGAAATTGGAACGCAATACTTACTCTTCTAAATTTAAATTGCAACATTTTCAAAGTAACTCATTAATTAATCACAAACAATTAAAAAACGTACTAGAATTTCATTTTAAACATATACAATGTTATATATTTTTTAATTACGTTATTTATTCATTTAAAGTTAAACTCTTTCAATTAAATAAAAACATTTGAGTATAAAAATGTAAACATAAGTAGTTCTTTGGCGTTTTGAGCAAAACGTGATGTTCGTATGGCATCAACTAGCGGGAATACATATACATATATACGCTTTCACGTAATACATTATATATAAAACATACACATGTATAATTGTACTGACTGAGATATAAAAAAAAGTTTTTAAATGATTTTTTAAAATCTTCGATAGGAAAGTAACCAGCTTTAGAGTTCTTCATAATGTTATGTAAGACGTGTCAAATCTGCCTGTCCGCACTTGAGTCGCGCAGTCCAAGCCCTTTCAATTCTAACGACGACAGCAGATAGATATCAAAAAGTGAAATGCAAAAAGTGAATCATAGCAATACTATTTTGCAAGCGATTCTTTTACTACACAAGTCCTTTTTAGTCAGCTAAGTCACATATAAAGGTTTTTATATAGCCTGACAAACAGACAGACTGACCGCCTGACGGCAAGTGGTCACATCGCCTATGAACATTTGGACCACCCGAAAAGTGACCGATGCTTTACCGGCTTTGAAAAAGAGCTCCGTTTAAGACTTCATTTCATTCATTCATTCATTTATTTCTCATCAGTACACGTACACACTACAATGACTACGGAAATATACTGATTACATACATACATGTATATTAATATGTCAATTCCCTAATATAGGAGTGTGCCCTATATCCCCTTATCCACATACACAGTATACGAGTTACATAGCGATTAAAAAACCATTAAATAGTGTAATGCTAATAATAATAATTAAATGCATTTATGGCAAAAAAAGCTAATTGGGAATGTCATATGAAAAGTGGATAACATTATTTATACTAAAAATGTATACAATAAATTAGTGGAATCAAATTTTTAATTTTTATTTCAAATTTTAATTTTTTATTTTATATCGCTGCTTGCTAATGAAAAATAACTTCAGTTCATACATCAAATGAGCATTTTCACGTGAGCATTAACATTATAAACTTTGAGTCGATCAATAAATGAATGAGTCGACATTTTTAATTAATAATAATAGAATCTTTACTTGATATTTTGGTAGAAAGAATGAGATCTTAGAAGAATATAGATATAGAGAGACTGATGACTGTCGTTTATCAGATGACTATCGTCAATCAGATGTATGTTTGTCTCGCTCTAATATATTATAATAATATAAAAAATCAATACAACGGTGTTAATTGCTGTTTAATAAATAATTAGATTATTGTAAATGTCTTCAATAAGAGACTGGATAACGTTATATAAAAATGTTTTTTCTCTTAACCATCTTTCTTTTTTTAAATTGAAATAAGTTAAATAAACAAATTTTAAAACCAATAATATAACTTTGGTGGAGCAATTTTTTTTTCAGTTAAAGTCACATCTGAACTTTGCCCAACTATATAAATATTCTTCTACATGAGATCAAAATGGAACATTTTGCTATCATAAAAAATACACGAATTTCAATGCTTATGATCTGCTTACATTTAAAAAAATACTGTCATATAAATGGAACGAGAAAAATAAATATTTAAGGGAAATTATATACTAAGGAAATGTATATTGTGAATAGATTAATTATTATTAATAAGCTAATTAAATTGTAAACTTTTAAGAGTGGATTATAATGTTATATTATTAAAATGTAGGTATTTTTTGACAGGGTTATATAGGGTGAAATTGCACCGTTTTTTTTTATTTTGCATCAGAGTGCACCTGCCCATATGGAAGTGTGGTATGCAGTGATTTCTGATACTAATAGAAGTATTGGAAGAATTCTATCCCGCGTAGAATAGAGTGGATATTATGAATGTCAACGTTCAATCACTTCTGAATTTTAACTAATACCGTTATATTAAAAAAATATACTAGTTAATTTTAATTTAGAGCTGATCAAATCATAACACAAAACATACCCACCTGTATATTTAATAGTGGCCGTAGATCATTAGTAAAACCTACTGTACTGTTAAAAGACAAAATACTAAGACGTCTAACTAACAATACAATATAAATGGTGCTGTAAAGTGTGAAGTATTTTAGTTTAATTTTTCTATATAATATCATACCAATGCACGTACAAGGTTATAGTTATTGAAAAGTCACATATAAAATACTATTGAGATTTAGTCATAAGATACAGAATAGTAAGTTCGGATATAAAATATAAGTGTATACGTTTAATAACTAAATTACGCCTAGAGTCTCTAGATTATACAATATTGTGTCTAATATTATACGTAGGTGTATAGGGACGCGAACAGGATAGACTGTGCTCCATCCTTGTCTATGATAGTTTATTTTTAAGAAGATTATAGAGAAATAAATATATTCGCATACGTCGGTATACACCGAGCCCGTAATACAACGTAAATAGTACGTACGAAAACAAACGTGTGTATTATAAATTAAATTAATTTAAAAAGAAGTTCGCGTAGAACGAAATATCTGTCATAGACAACTGTAGAAGAGGCGAGTGTCAGTCACGATTTTACTGTTGTTAAATTACAACACGCAGAAATCAACTTGGCACTTACAAGGAATGTACTTCCTCTCCTATTAATGCCTTATGCTCTCGCTTCGACGTATCACCAACTCTTTAATTACGTCATCAGCGCGAGGTGCCTTATTAACTTCTGCGAGTTGTACAACCCTAACTTCCCAAGGGAACCTAACAATATTATACGGGCTCGATGTTCTGCGTCGGTTGTCATAACGAAAGTCTATGAAAAACATTATTGCATATAATATAAATCATTAAGAGTCACGAACACTAACCTGATGTGTCGTGTTGCATACGATTTTGAGCCTTAAACTTAACATGTTACGAGTACAAATTGCTGTGCTCACTAATCCCATTCGGATTCGTCGACGCCTTCCATGCTGTCCTGTTCCAACTTCAAGTTTACGGTCACCTTTGCAGACATTGCCTTCATTATCTATGGAACAAAAATTAGTTAAACGAATTGCATATAAATAGTAAGAAATGATATATATATGAACTAAACGAAAAATCACGCCTGTAAGCCCCTATAGAGGATTGTGGTACACCTCCACCTTTCACCAGACCGTCCATAATAGGCGGTGAGCTTATATGCCATACACCGGGCACATTATCAAAAGAAAAGGGACAGAAACAACTTTATAAAAAAACTTACACTATCCTGCTGCTGTTTAGGGTCCATTGGTACATGGGACTTGATCAAGTCAGGCTTAGGCTTCTGAGCTGGCTTGGTCTCCCGGGAACCTGGCGACGGAGTGGAGTGCGCTGACACTGGAAGAGAAACATTACATTAAAGAGGGGGAAGTATTATGTCGAGAACAGGAAGTAGATGCAATCAAAGAATGTATAGTTTTAATAGCAAAAAGCGTCTTTAAAGACGAGTCTTCTATAACACTAAAGTCCTACTCGCAGTTATGCTTTAGTTAATCCATGCATTAAAAGTTTTTGGTGTCACAATTCTCTAAAATGTCTATTATACTATATTTTAAAACGTGTTTCTTAGGTTTCAATCCATCATAATATGGTTGAAAATATAAAAAATTGAAAACACACCTTTAAACATTACCAGCTCATCTTTTCAGTATAGATTTGATGGTTATACAATCTGATGTATGAACATAAAAGAAATTGCACGTACAAGGCTCCATTCCCGGGGGCTGCAGGCTGACGGTCTTCGGCGGGACGATCTTGCCCGCCAGCCATTCCTGGCCGCTGAGCCACGGCTCCCAAGTCACGTACGTGGGGGGGAACAGGTCGTCTTGGAATAGTTCACTCTATGCAACAAAAAAAGCATTGTAAAAAAATTATGATCTGATTAAATCAAATACAAACAAGCAAATTATATATCATATTAACATATCTATTTAATTATAATTAATAAAAATCATTGAATAATATTAATCATCG